>JAJPUD010017685.1:0-14436 GCA_023553655.1 Myrmecobius fasciatus
TTTGTTGACGGTCCGGGTTTGCGTGGCGGTCAGCTGGGACTGCTCCTTGGTCTGCTTTTCAATCTCAGCAATCTGCTGCCGCTGCTGCGAAGGGGCAGAGATTTCCATGCCCAGGATGATGTCCCGGATCTCTGACTGCGTCAGCGAGGCCACGTTGACACTGCAGGGAGAGGGGAGTTCACACCACACCCATGGGGATGCGACCCTTTGTCACCGTCTGGCCCCTGGACAATCCTAGAGCTTCCCCCAAGGAAGCAGACATGGACCCAGGGGGTTTCCGCAGAGCCATGTCTTCCTGGACAACCTGCCTGGCCCAGAGGACAGCCCTCCTTCAGAAAACCCTCCCTAAGCCCATGAACCAGATAGATTCTCTCTCGTCCCCAAGTCTGGCACAGCCCTCAGTGGGCAAGCTCCCCTGGGGCATGCCCTCAGCTCACTTGTTCTTCTTGCCGTAGTCAGCCAGGATCAGGTCCTTGAGCTGCACCTCGACCTTGATCCACTCCTCGTCGGTCAGCGTGGGCCAGATGTGGTGCGGCTCTGTGATGGTGGTCTTGTCCGGCTTCAAGATCACCTTGGCCCGGTCATTGTTCACATGAAGAGCACGGAGAATCAGGATGAGACGGGAAAAGGCCTGGGCACAAGAGAAGAACGTCAGCCTCACACACCCACAAGAGGTTTTCCCCCCTTTCTACCTTCCTTCCCCTTTGACTTTCCTGAGAACAAGTAATTTCCACCATCTATTTGGGCATCCCCAGGCCTTGCTCTCAAATTCAGACTCTGAGGCCAGAGAAGCTGAGCTAAGGCAGCACTGAGGATGCCCCCATCCCTGCGTCAGGATGTTCCCGAACCCGCATCCCATCCCCGCATCAGGACACCCCTGGCCCTGCTTCATACCGTGTAGGACGAGATGGTTCTGAGCCAGTCGTCATAGAGATTGAAGAGAACCATTTGGGGCTCGGTGGCCTTGAGGATAAGGTCCCCAAATTTCTCCACTTTGAGACAGGCCTGGAAGGGCAGCTGCAGTTCTGAGCCTTTGATCACAATGTTGGGGAAGTCCAGTAAGTGCACCTGAAACAAGGTTGAGGTGAGTGGTCCCGCTCCCAGGCTCTGGGGCCCAATTCTGCCCAACTCCCTCCATGCTCCTTACCTCCAGTGGGTCCAACATGCCTTTTCTGGTCACAATAATCTGTTTGGGCTGCTCCTCTACAGGGAGAGAACGGATCAGGGCAGCCACTTCCTCAGCTGTCTTCCACTTGGCCAACTGGGAAGAGTACAGAGGACATTGCCCACTGAGCCTCCGCACAGAAGATGGGCAGCGGGCAGGGCAGACACAGAAGGCAGGAAGACACTAGGAGGCACCTGCAGGGGCTCACTGCCATGGGCTCAGTGGTAGGAATGAGCTCAGAGGAGTGGGGTGGATGAGATTGGAGAAGGCCTTCAAAGACCACGGGCTGCCCAGGGATGTTCTGAGAATCCACAGCGAGTTTGCCCAGAGATCATGGAGTCCCAGGGCCACAGCAGAGACTCTAACTAAGGGGTCGTTTTAGGAGACTGCTCAAGTGCTAGAGGTGGGCTGGGGGCCCCCACCCAGTGTCCTCATAGGATGTCAGGGCAGAACCAGCAGAAGGAGGGAAGAGCAAGACAGGACTTTTGGGGCCCCTGATCTTGGCCATACCTGCCCCAGACGCTTCTGTCCAGCCCACACAGACGTGTGGATGATCTTCAGGAAGAGCTGCCCTGTCCTTGGATTGAAGATGAAGATGGCCCCGTTGATGGGCTTGGTAGTCAAGTTCCCTTCAAAGGTCTGACACAGAAGCAGACACGCTCAGTTTAACATGACCACAACACAAGCCCAAACACCAAAAAGTCTGGGTCCCCTTCCAGCCGGGGATGAGCATGCACCCCGATGCCCAGGCCCGTGCCTACCTTGTGAATGGTGACTCTGTAGACGTTGGTGTCATCCACAAACCAGATGATCTGGTTGGAGAAGAGCTCGCCATAGTTCTGCGAGGAGAGGTAAGGCTCCGTGGGCTCGGAGGAGTACAGCTGCAGCCCCTTGCGTATTCGCTCTCGGAGCACGTACAGGGCGGGGTTTGCCTTCATGATCTTGGCCATCGCTTGCTGGATCAGCGGCTTGCTGCCTGGAAACCAGTTTCCATAGGCGCTGTGAAGACGGGAGAATGAAAAGAGAATGAAGGCCGGAGGAAGGAAGGAGGACCAGGCCAACAAGGTGGGCTATGGGCTGCCAGGGTACACCTGTGGGTTAGTGCCCCAGGGCAAGGAGAGAAGGCCCATGACACCTACAAACCGGAGCCACAGAAACGACTGGGGCCAAGTGCTGGGGGTCTTGATGCCTCCTCACCTGTGCAGATTGTACGCCAGGTCTATGGCAATGAGCACACCCGTCGGAGAGGGGTAGATACTCATGTTGTCGGTGGTATAGTCCAGAAACTTGGCCCGAGCGTAGCGTTCGATGTCGTGGGAGTCATAGTCGCCCCAGCGCAGCTGGATGTCGATCCAGTACTTCTGAGTGGTGGTGCTGTCCATCACATCCCTACAAGGACAAGGAAGTCAAGGGTCCCACCTCCTAAGGAGCATCAGTAGTCCTGACACACAAAGGGAAACAGAGGGCACCTGCCAGCCCTGGGAAGGCTCGGAGAACAGAGAAAGGCAGAAGGGCCCGGCAGAACCCTGGTCTGCTGGTGAGGCAGGAGGGAATGACAAAAGCGGCTTCAGGCCAAGGCAGTACGTACTTGGAGTCAGCCAGCAGAGAAGGCCGAGAGACGTTCCATTTGTAGGAGGCAAAAAGCAGGATGTCTGCACAAGAGGAGTTCATCTTATAGGACTTCCGGGGGTGAATTGTCTCCTTCTGCACCGTCTCGATTTCCAGTGCATCCAATTCTTGGTCAAATACCTAAAGACAAGACAGAGTGGGGGACATGCTGACAGCAGGTGGCCGTAGCCAAGAAAAGCAATCACAGCCCCCTAACTAAGGGACAATCTCCAGGAGACGGCATGCTGCCCAGAGCTTACAGGAACTCCTCCCTGACTAGCTGCTGCCTCCTCCCCAAAGCCTACCTGACACAAGTCCATGACGATGCTCTCGTGGATCTTCTGCCATAAATGGGCACGGAAAATCTGGATGAGAGAGATCTTCAGGGTGGGGATCTTGCCATGCATGAAGATGCCAGTAAGGTCCAGCTGGACCTGGAAACCTACATACACCTGAAGGAGAGCAGGGGAGGTGAGCCTAAGAAGGTGGAGACGGAGCCAGAAAGACACCATCCCTTCCAAATCCTGCCCCCAAGACTCACATTGGCGCGGTTAATGGTCGGTGACCACCACAGTGTGAAGCGACGGTTGGGGATCTGGTTCAAGCCGGACCTCTGGGCATTGGTCAGCTTCTTCCACTTCATTGACTCCTCAAAGCCACTGGCCTTCTCCCTGTGGGGGCCAAAGCAGCCTGGTGACCATCAGCACTCCCTCCCACCCAGGCTCAGCTCCTCTGACCCTTGGGGTGCTTCACTGGGGGATACTGTGTGGGGCACAGAGAGCAGCAGCTCATGGGGGAGGTTATCAGGAATGGGGAAGAGGGAGGCAAGTGCGTTCTCACCAGAAGAGACCCTCCCAAGTAGGGAAGTAAGTGCCCTTGAAGAGGGTGTGTTCCAGGATGCCCTCCACGCCACCCAGGGCCTGGATCATGTCTGTGCGGTAATTGTTCAGGTTCCAGAGCTTTCCATCATGCCGCTGGTGTGTCCACCAGAACGGATTTTGCTTCAGGACCTGATGGGGTGGAGCAGATAAAGAAAAGATGTGAGTCGGTAACAACCAAGCAAGTGACTAAGTGAGGCCTACAGGGGCAGCAGCTTCTGCTCCCGCAGGAGCCTTCCCCGCCCTCATTTCCTCCAGCACCTGGTACTGCTTGAAGTCGGTGCGGACACGCCAGCCCTTGTCATAGGCCAGAGTGTGCCGGTCCTTTTGGAACAGGGTGTTGATCCGGGGAATGCCTCGGTCCCACGAATCCTCCAGGTCCTCCAGGGTCAGCCGCCTGCCCGGGAAGGAAAGGGGAGAGCTGAAGTAATGGCGCAGTCCCTGGGATGGGACGCTCCCCTACCAGGACACAAGAAGACTCTGGGGCGTCTCCTCCCGGGTGGGCCCCCACCTGTTCTGAGCGATGGCCTCCTGTCTCTTGAGCGCATACTCGGCCCAGACCCGTTGAGAGTCGATAAACTCGCTCTCCCAAGGCTGGATGTAGCGGTACAAGTTAGGAATGAGCTGGTCTTCTTCGTGGCTCATCCCGGAACGGAAGTGGGTGATGCCCACGTCTGTCTGCTTGGACCACCTGAGATCAGACTGAGGGATGAGCACGTGGCCCATGGACAGCATGCCCAGCCCCCCGAGCTCTTTGGGGGTGTAGAACACAACCGGGGGGAAGCGGCTCGGCATCTTGGAGTTGAGCCCGATCTTGATTCGGGTCTGGATCTTGTTCTCACATTTCACCAGAAGGTCCAGCAGCTCCTGCGTGTTCACCACAGCCTCACGGAAGTAGGTCATGAGCCCAATGAGAGCCGTGTTCCACTTGTTCACGATCTGGGAGGACACGAGGGTTTTCAATGAAAAGGTGAAGGAAGTCAAAGATGAAACACAAGAGGGAGGAAGGACTGAGAGGAGGGACCGTGAGGGGCGGCTGTACCTTGGTGAAGGTGGTCGAGCCAGAGGCCATCAGGATCTGACGCACTCGGTTGTGGAAGCGCTGCATCGACTCGTCATCCACACGCAGGAAGCACTGAGCTGTTCTCTCCTTTGTGACCTGGGCCAGGAGGGCAGTGACAATGGTCACAAGATGGGACCCATCAGGGAGCTCAGAGGGCCTCGACTCTCCCACCCCACCCCCCAGTCCCTGCACCCCAAGGTCTCGGCCCCGCACTCCAGCCCTGCCCTTGCCGACAGCCGCCCTTAGGCACCCCAGGCCCAGTACCTCGTTCTGGAGGTTCCAAACACCATCTTTGTGGGTGAACTCCTCGTAGCTGGTGCGGCATTTGGGCAGAATGCGACACTCGAAGCCACACATGTTGAAGAGCAGGTTGGGATTGTCCTTGCTGTACACTGACACAAAGCTGTTCTCCCACTGCACCGTTGTCACTGATCGCGGCAGTCGGTTTTTGATGTCCCAGAACACGGCGCGGCCCCTGCCCACAGAAGGGCACGGGGTCAGGTGGCCAGCTTCTCTGGGAGACCCTGAGCCTCCTGTTTCCTGCTCCCTGGGGATGCTGACGTCACCTGCCGCATCCCTCTTCCCACCCCCCAAACTCACAAGTTGACGTCATGCTTCATGAGGCGCATCCGCGCGTCGCGGGGCCAGCACTTCTTATTGTTGTAGCCCACGATGTTCTCATTGTTGGGGTCAGGGTGCTCCGTGAGGTAGCGCTGGATCAAGTCCCGGGCCTCATCGGCGGTGAACCTGCACCAGCCAGGACCCCAAAGGCTCAGCCGGGGTACAGTCCTTGCTCAGCCCCACAGATAAGCTAGACTCCCAAAACCCAACCTCCCCGTCACCCTGGGCAAGGGGCTGCCACCCACTGGGCTGGAGGGAAGATCACACACCTGAAGAAAATGTGGATGCGGTCGATGTATCTACAGAAGAGGCGGATGGGGTGGGCGGCTTCTGTGGCGATATCCTGAAAGCTAAGGAAGTCATTGGGCATTTGAGGCGGCCCAGCCATTTCGCTGGCCCGGTGTAGGCCCAACACAAGAAGGTCCATCACCAGCCCATAGTACTGCACGATGAAGGAGGCGAACTGGAGTCCCCGAATGATCCCGTATGAATTCGTATGGTTCATGTCCTAGGAAGAAGGGAGTGTCACAACGCTGCCCCCCCCCTCGCCCCCCACCCCATCCCAGCCCCCAGGCCCCGAGCCTGCCTTGTAGTTGATGACCACGTTGTTCTTGGCCGTCATGTAGTCAGCGATGTTGTGGTCCACGATGAGGCGCAGGAGCCTGTTGAGGAGCGTCAAGTCGATCTTCTCATACATCTTCTCAAAGCGCGACTCCAGCATGACGTTGCACTCTCCCTCACTCGTCTCCCACACGTCCTGCAGGTTATTGATGCCTGGCAGGAAGAGATGGCCTCGGCCGCTCAGCACAACACAGGGAAGTAAGTGGGTCACCCGCCCACTTGGGTGGTTGTTACAGCACCATTTCCTTACTAGCAGCCCAGAGCAGAAGGCAGACCACCCACCCTGAGTGAGTGGGCTCTGAGGGCCTCACCTTGGCACCACTTATACACCAGCAGGGGAGGCGGCTCCGTGTCAGCAGGCTTGATCCAGGGTGGGAAGAGCCGGCGCTTGTCAGCTTCATACCACAGGTATTGGTCTAAGTAGGCGTCTGTGATCTTCTCGAGAGGTTCTACGTCGTACACGGGCACCAGATGACTGTACAGGTCCATGAACTCAATGCCCACCTGTGGGGCGAGGTGTCCAAGTCACGGCCGAGCCCCAGCCAGCTGGGGTGTCTGCACTGCCCTCCTCGCCCCAGGCCCGTCCCACTCACCTCCTTGAAGGCTCTCTGTGTAAGTAAGTGACGCTTGATGCGAGACAGGGCCTCGTGGGGGTTGTCATAGGCTTGCTCGATCAGGCCCAGCTCCTCCCTCTGGGATTGGTTCAAACGGGACTTCACACTGAGGAAAGAGCAAAGCCAGGGAAGTCAGGGCCAGGCAGGGAGAGCAGACCCACCAGGCTCAGTGACTGAGAACGCGGAGCCCCCCCAGACCCTCACCTATAGGCTTCCTTGAGCCGTTCCAGGGCCAGGATGAGAAGCTTGGTGTCATGCTTGTAGGAGAGTGGGGGGAAAGGGATGGGGGAGAATCGGCGGCTCTCCAGCCAGTGCACTGTGGTGGTATAGACAGCCACTGCCTCTTCTGCTGTGATGTAGGGACCATCCTGGGCAGAGAGAAATTCAATTCCACATGCTAGTCTGGGCTGCAAAGGAGCCCGACCTTGGGCCACCGACCCACAGACCCTCTCTACGTGCTGCTCCCCCAACACTGACGCTCACCTTTAGGTAATTGTGCTGTCGTTCCTGTTCGGCCTTCAGATAGAGCCGTGTGAGCCGACCCAAGTTCTTCTTACATACAGTCTTGTCCACGGTGGCTCCACGGCGGATCCGCTCTCGGTTGTAATGAGCAGTGTTGGTCCACCAATCAGCCTTCGCCTTCACGTAGCGCAGGATCATATTCTCAATGGGCGTTGGCAACCCAGGAACCTAAAGAGGAAAATGGCAGTGTGAGAAGTTGGGGCAGAAACACAATGACAAGGGGAGGAAGAAACCTGACGAGCCTGGGAACCACTGCCCCACACATGCAAACACACAAACCTTCCAGGGAATGTTGGCCTTCCAACAACGCCAGGCCTCACTGAGGTGCTGCAGGATTGTCCGGGCTTTGTTCTGTTTAATGCCCTCGGGCATCATGTCCAAGATGTCATGCATCACTGCTGCCCGGAGCTCCAAGTCAAAGTGAGACTCCACTCGCTGCTTGGTCACGGTCTTCGCCACCCCCTTTGAGTGACGACCTGGTGGTTACAGGTAAAAATGCCCCGTGAGCAATCCACACCCGCTGGTTCCTGTGACAGGAAAGGGAACTATCTACCAGGGGCCTGTGTAGACTCTGACAAAAGCCAGACTCAAGCTGAAATGCCAATTGTGTCTCTAAGGAAATTCCCTCGTTAACTTTGGATCAATGTGAAAGGAACCACAGAGCAAATGTATCTTTGCTTGTCTGTGCTTGCTTGTTTTACTCGATTGAAATTTCTGTGTTTGATGCAGGCCTTTTATTTCTTATTGTGAATGATTATCCAAAGTCATTCCTTGTCTTACAGGGGAGCAATCCCATCAAAGCAGATCAAACCCGTTTTGAGTCCCATTCCCCTCACCCCAATTAGAATCGCTCAAGAGATCGTTGGCTAAACTATGCTTGGAGATGTTTACAGAGGGGAATCCCTGATTTGCTGGGATGTCACCCTCTATTTTACATTTGTTAGGAGGTTTTTGTTATTTTCTAAAAACAGCAACTCTAAACCTGCTCCTCCTTCTGACTCTCAGGCCAAGCAGAAGATATCAAAATCTCTTTCACAGAGGTGAACTAACGTGGCCCTGAGGAGCACTAACGTGGCCCTGAGGAGCGTTCCTCTTCTGCAGGATAAAATGCAGATCCCTAACTGGTCAAAGACCCTGAGCACCCTGGCTAGTCAATGTCATTCCTAAAATTCGCCACCCAGAATCAAACATGGTCCGAAGGGCAAAGAGGAACAGGCCACAAATTCAACAAGATCCCACCCCTCCAAGCCACCTAACCTTCGCCTGCATTTTTGACTACCCACACCTTTTGCCAAGTCCTTGTGCAGCCAGACCTTCTGCCCTCTCCACCTGGACAGCTGGTTATTGAGACATGCAGGACTTTTCTAGCCTCTTAAATCTTTGTGGAACTTAACTTTGTTCTCTCCCTCAGCTGTCCCTCCAGGCTGCTGGGCATCTGCCAACCCTTCTATAAGTTATCTAAGTTACTCAGGAAAAGGTGCATCTGCACAGGATTAGCCGATAAAGGATGCTCAGGGGCAGCCTGTAGAAGTCTCCCCCCAAGCTGATTCAAAGCCATTTATGACCTTCCTTCAGGCTCATAATTCATGTGATTCCTAATAACTCTATTCCCTTCTTTAGAGAGAAACCTCAGTCACTTGAGGCAGAAGATCTGACTGGAAGGGGACCCTTGCAATGTTCTGTCTGTTTGCAACATCACGATCCAAAGAAGGGGATCCCATTCACTCCAGAGAATAGAACAGAATTAATATGATGACTACCCAACACACATGCTGGAAGAAAATGGAGTAGATGCTGGGTGCCAAGGGCAGTTACTCACCTTCAAACTGCCGGGCCAGGAGGTTGCCCAGCCACCGTTCCAAAAGAGGGGTGATACCACGCATGAAAAACAACCAGACTCGCCAACCAGCAGCCCAGAAACCACAGCCTGGGCCTTTCCCCACAGGACCCTAGAATGCCAAGCAAAGCACCCAGATCAGCCATCCGCTTGGGTCCTATTGCTGCCTCCCACAGGACAAGGGCACCAGGAAGAAGCAGCAGGCTCAGGAGCCTGGCTGGCGTCCCTTGGAGCTCAGGGTTTCACCCAGAACTTTCCCAAGCAGCACCCATGGAAAGCCCAAGACCAGGAGAGGTGCTCTTACCGTGTTGAAGCGATAGTAGATAAGGTGCTTCAGGTCTTTGCACATGCGGATCTGCCGCATCAGCTTGTACTTGTAGCGGTACATTCCTGTCAGTTGTCCCACGTGGGCAAATATATACTGCAATCCGTCTGCTAGCTAGAAGAGCATCACCCATCAGGCCTTGGGCTTGGGCCAGCCCCTCCCCCTCCTACTGCAGGTCAGCCCCCAGTCTCACCTGGAAGGCATCCACGTTGCCCAGGCGGTACTGAACGTGGCTGTCCACCACGAGCTTGGTCAGCCGCAACACCTCCCGACACAAGTGGAAGGCATTTCCGAAACGTGACTTCTTTCGCTCCTGAGAGAGACACAAGAAGCAGAAAACAGGCTGGAGTCAGGAAGGAGACAATCCCCAAGCCCTGGGTTCTCTCCTCCTGGGGCCTTGGAGCCAGCGCCACCACCAGCCTGCCCTCCCCCACACGCCCGCCTGGGCACCTTGGTGGTGAGAGTCTTGACAGGCTTTAGGTTGAAGTTATAGTCCAAGTGCAAGTAGTTGAGATTCTTCCGGTGGATGAGGAGGTTGAGCATATTGTAGCCCTGGCGGCAGACCTGCAGCCCTACCTCCACCCAGTCCAGCTTGGTGGACTGGAAGAACTTGGTGGCCTTAAAGGATCGGAAGAGATACCTGAGGGACAGAAGAGATGCATTTTCCTTTTGTTCTAGGATTTGGGGGTGGAATGCAGTGTCAGGGGCAGGAGAAAAGTGACTACTAAGGCCGCTCACCTCTTCTTCTGGGCCTTGGGGGGTCGGTGCTTGAGGGCATTCAGCACATAGTACTTGAGTAGCTTTTGGTAGGAGACCCTCACCTTCACAGGCTGCCCAGCAGGACAATGCTCCCGATACCTGGAGGGACAGACAAGGCAGGATTTGGCAGATCCCCCTTACCACACACTGCTGCCTACTTCAAGCTCCACCCCCTACACTCAAAAGGAGACTTTACCAGTTTTTAACCAGGGGTATGTCCAGGGCACGGCGGGTGCGACCAGAGCGAAGGTTGAAGGGCCTTGGTGCCCACAGAAGGGCAATGCCGTTGGCGGTATTATCTGTGTAAAGGGGTGTGTCCTTGAGGAAAGGTTCCACAAACTCAGGCAGCTCAAACTCCTCGTCATCATCTGGCAAAGGTTCTTGACTCTAAAAAAAGAGAATGCCAAGGAGCTCAGTCCTTGATGCTTTGGGAAGATTTGGCTGTCAGCCTTTTGGTTTACCCAAAGCCAAGCCTACCAGTGAACCATATCCCTGAGGAGCCAGAGGCTGGGAGATCCAGCACAGCAGGCCCCAGGTCTTCCATGCTACATGGATCTAGGCCAACAGAACTAAATCCCGGAGGAAGCAATCATAGCTACCCAAAACAATCTCATTCTTCACTGGGTTACTAAAATACCACAGTTAAAAAGTCTATTCAGACTCAGAATAAAATCGAAGAACAGAAATTCAGACACAGTAAGGGCCCCCCAAAAAGAATCTAACAAAGAAAAAGCAACTACTACCCAAAAGGAGAGCATGAAGGCTGACAGTGCAGAAATCAAGAAAAAAATAGCAAAACAGTGATTCCGGAGCCAATTACTGAGATTCCAATCTGTATTCATGAAGAGGGTCGCAAGGAATGTCACCCTTGAGCCAGATGTTTTAAGAGTCAATCCCCAGAGGGCAGCTAGGAGGTGCAGTGGATAGAGCACCAGTTCTGAAGTCAGGAAGACCTGAGTTCAAATCTAGTCTCAGACACTTAACACTTCCTAGCTGTGTGACCCTGGGCAAGTCACTTAACCTCAAATGCCTCAACAAAAAGGAAAAAAAAAAAAATCAATCCCTAGCTAGGAAGAGATCACATCTTTAAGGCAATAATACAGAGAAGAGTCCTTAAAGTTACTTATTCTGCCTCACCTTGACAGAATGTCTGTGGGAGATAGGATTGATCAAAGGATCAAAGTAGAAGGCTGGGAGATCAGGGTCTTCTGTTTTGATGAACACAACATTGGGAGTGTGGTACCTGAAATAAAGAGCCACTAAGAGCCCACAATCAGGTGAAATTCCCCCTTCCATGCACCCTGCCACTGCCTTGGCCCAGCCCATTTCCCAGCTCTTCTTCCCCGGTATAGGTTCTGGTCTCTTTACCAAGTGAGGTGGACGTGGTGTGGAAGGTTGTTGTACAAGTATGGAAAAGCGATTTTATATTCGGTTCTGATGGGCTGCCTGATGATGATCTTGTTGATATCATTAAATTCATTCCAGTCTTCATCCCTGCAGGGGGAAGCAAGCACAAGTAAATCCAACTACCTTGGTGGAGAGTACCGACAGAGAATGTTTCGTGCTCCAGACCTGCCAAAGGTTAGGATCAAGAACAGATCTGACCCAAACCAGGGACTCTGCAAGTCCTCCTTTGAATCACACTTACTGAAGATTGATGTCTCGAACCAGCGGTTCAAATTTAGGGCCCCCTGGGATGGCCATGTTGAGGGCCTTAGAGGTGAAAAAGGCCTTCAGGTCAAACAGATAGAAGTAATTGTCATCCACAAGATCAGTTAGGAGCTGATTGGCCAGGCGGTACAGAGTGGACATCATGGGCAGTGTGAACTGCCAGCGCTGGTAAGTAGAGCCATTCACATACCTGGAAATAAGGAGGGCTAAGGTGAGAAATCAATTACCCCGGCCATAGCAATTATTCCTAAAGTCAAGTCTTCTATCTCTCTTCAACAGACCCAGAGAGGACCAACAATGCCAGCTGGCTGAGTGTGGTATCACTCACTTCCTGCTGTCCCTTAGGGGCTGGTGGTCATAAAACCAGTCCAGCACAGGGGCATCTTCCTCAGGGTCCAGTTCCAGCTGAATGGCTTCCAAAGGCTCCACATCGAGGATGTTGTCAGCATAGTCAAGGGGTGGCTCCTCATCATCAAATGGGGGAAAACGCATCCGCTTGAAGTGCCGCCTGTCCCTCTTCTCTCGACGCATCATGATCCACATGGACCTGGGACGAGCCACATCCCAATCAGAATCCCAGATGTAACACAGAGACAATCTTTGGATCCCAGCGTCCCCCAGTCCTTCTTACCCCCATTGAGAGATGTAGACAGGTTCGATGACCCAAGGAATCTCATTGACAAAGGAAATCGCACCGGTAATGTGGTACAGAACAGGCACATCCCGAATCTGCTCCCAGGGCATGGGCATGTTTTCCAAAAGCTTGAGAACAGCATGTGGCATGTACTTCAGGGCACTGTGACATAGGGTAATGAGAGGGTGAGGTTCTGTTCCCTACCCCATATACTTTTGTTATTCTACTTGACAGGTAAAGAAGAATCAAGCTAACTCGTGATCTTCTAGAAATAAATTATCCTGGCAACTCTAAAACTCCCCTGGCTCAGTGCAATTTAGCTTTGGTCTCTCTACTCACCTAACCTCTAGCTATAGAGTTCAGATGGGGAGGAGGTCAAGGCAACCAGGGACTCTAGGTAAGCAGGTTTACTGTTTCTATGTTCTGGATGCCTTGAAAGAATTCAATTTCAAACATGTCAGAACACAGCAGACCTCTGGGCCTAAGTGATAGGAAAATCCATTCAATAATGGATTTGTAGAATATAAATTTTGGGATTTGCCAATCCTGCAATACCATTCCTCAAATGGGCATTAAGAGTGGCAGTACTCATAGAGCTATTACACCATGTAAGCAGAAAGATTGTCCAGGCTCCAGAGAGGAAAGGAACAATCACGTCCAGAATTAAGAATGCCAAATAGCCTGGGGATACGATCAGAGTTTTATAAGGACCAAGCTCTAACCAAGCCCAAACTGACAGGTGCTTGGGATTCCCCAGGAACGACAATCTCTCTACTTTCTCCATATCCCTCTAGCCCCTGGATTTCCTCACCCCAGGTAGACTCGCTTGTCATGACGGAACTTCCGGTTGGTCATGTCCCCATGGTCACGGATGATCTTCCTGACATGCTCTGGAGGCATGTCTTCCTTCTGTGCATCTACAAATCCAAATTTCCGCTTCTCTGCATAGCGCTTTGCCTGCAACTGCTGCCATTTTCGGGCTGGCAAGAAAAACTAGCTTGAGTCACTGTGTATCCCATGTGAACGTTTCCAGTCCCAAGATGATTCCATGGGAGTCTACAAAGAGTGCTATCTTTCACAAGGATGAGAGCAACAGGCCAGAAGCTGAATGCTTCCAGGGACACTAGAGGGAGACTGCCCAGGAGACCTAAAAATGATGGGCATCCAAGTAGCAGCCCACTCCCAGTCCTAAGTTCCCAGACCCCTCACCTTTTTCCTGAAGCTTCTCCTCTGACATGTAGTCGGGCAGTGGTGCCAGAGGGCCGGGCACAGGGGTACCCGGCCCTCTGTAGGGAAACACCCCGGCCATGTCCGGAGAACCTGGAAAATCGTAACAGACTCAGTTAGGTTTTTTAAGAGCCATCCAGAAAGTCTCTGATGCCTTTCCCCAACCTATGCTTCTAGACTAACACTAAGATAAATGTACCTGGTCTTCTCCCAACTCAATCAGAACTCTCCACTTACTTCTGAGCCTTCCTCACCTCCCCAAAGTAGGCTGGGCATGCCCACATTGGGCCCCTAGGCTGGGGCCGGCCTCCCTGGCTCAGTCCCCCACCAAGCTCCCCCTCTGATCTCCCACCCCAACGTAACACTTTTCTTTGGTTCTGGCTTCGGTCCCTAGTCTCTCTGCCAGACCTTTTGCACCCCCCTCTCCCACCCCACTTGCCAGGGCCACTTCCCATCTTAGGCCCTGTGGGCACTAGAGTGTAAGCTCCCTGGAGGGCAAAGCTGCATGACTTCTCGGTACCTGGCCCACAGTAAGGTTTAATGGAAGCTGCCAGGCTGAATCAGCATGCACGGTGGGGGGAAAACAGGAGACGAGGCCTATCCTCAGGGGGTTTCCCACCTGACCGCGCTTCTCCCCCGACACCCCCTCACCACAAACAGTTTCTCAAATTCGCTCCAAATCCTGCCCTCTTCACCCAGAGGCCCTCGACTCCATACACTCCCGCCAGCCTCAAGCCCAATGCGCATGCTCTCTATTCTACACACCCCTTTCAATCGAGCGCCCCCTTCTCGCCTCACTCAGGACCCCCCCCGCTTCATTGCGCATGCCCACTACGCATCCCTCCCGGGTGCGAGGGTCCGCGCGCGCGCGCGCGCTCCCTCCCTCCCCAC
>JAJPUD010017685.1:14536-25804 GCA_023553655.1 Myrmecobius fasciatus
TTTACTTACCCCACAGGACCGGGCAGACACTTTGCCGTTTCTAAGAAAAAGCAATGGCGGCAACCCCACGTCCGCCTCACGTTCCCAACGCCCGGAAATGCGCAAGAAACAACCGCGTGGGGGGAGGGGAAAAATAAACTCCCATCCAATAGGCGCCGACCGGAGAAGATGAAGAGCGATCCTAGCCAATAATAGCCACAGATCCGGATTAGGTAGGCGGGCCGAGATGGCAGAGTGGCTTTGCCCCATAAAAGAGGCGGGGAGATCTGAGATAAACCCCGCCTCCCTCCCCCTTGTAATTCTGGCCCGGCCCCATCTTTCAGATCCTTGGAAAAAGCCGCTTTCCTGCAAATCTGTAGGTATTTCATTTCTGTCTTTCCATAATTTAAGCAAATGAACCGTGTGCAAAGATTTTCTGACTCCATCACACTAGTAGTCGGAACCCTACACTGGCCCGAAGCCCTGGGTCTGGTCCGACCTGGCGGGTCCATTCTGGCGCGATGTGCCTGGGCAGATCCCTTAAAACCTTAGTGTCCCAGGGGGCAGCTAGGGGGCGCAGTGGATAGAGCACCAGCCCTGAAGTCAGGAGGAGCTGAGTTCAAAGCTAACCCCAGACACTTAACATGTCCTAGCTGTGTGACCCTGGGCCAGTCACTTAACCCCAATTGCCTCAGCAAAAACAAAAACAAACCTTAGTGTCCAGCCCAGACGGCTGTGAGGAGTGAAGAAGCGACCTGTCCTTGATAGCGGCCCACCCAATAAACAAGAACAGCCTCTGAGAAACATCCCCACCTACCCCCATGGATACGGTAACAACGACGACGATGATGATGATGATGATGATGATGATGTCTGGCATTTGTACTGCGCTTTAAGGTTTGCAAAAGGCGTAACGGGCATTATCATGAGAACCTCCTAACACTCACGGGAGGTAGGAGCTGTGGAGTTTTATTATTCCCATTTTACAGCTGGGGAAACCGAGGCTCGGAGTGTCTCCCTCCTAGTAGCATAATTAGTGTCAGTCTATTGGCTCCATGGTTGCCTCTCCACGATTCTAAGGGCTTCTCCTTTCATGACCTGATTTTCATTTTTCCCAGGGACACACGGAAGACTCTGACCTAGTGTTCCAGCTTTCTGGAATCCCAGCTCTTCCTCTAGTTAGTTTCCTCTTGTGTAAAATGGTAATAATAGTTCATCTGTGAGGTTTCCAGAACTTTCTTCACTGTAATCAAACCATCAACAAGCATTTATTGTTAAGTGGTTAGAGCTACAACGGGAACAATAATAGCACCTACTTCCCAGAGTTGATGTAAGGATCAAATGATACAATATTTGTTTTTGTTTTTTTAATAGCTTTTTATTTTTCCAAATACATGCCAAGAGAGTTTTCAACATTCATTCACCTTTGCATAATCTTGTGTTCCAAATTTTTCTCCCTCCTTTCCCCCCACCCCAGACAGCAAGCAATCTACTAGTGATTAAACATGTGCAAGTTTTCTTTCTTTCCTTTTTTATTAAACCTTTTTATTTTCAAGCCATATGCATGGATAATTTTCCAACACTGACCCTTGCAAAAGATCAATTTGTTTTAATTAAAGCTTTTTATTTGCAAAACATATATATGGGTAATTTTTCAACATTGACCCTTGCAAAACTTTGTTACAAATTTTTCCCTCCTACCCCTCACCCCCTCCCCTAGATGGCAGGAAGTCTAATACATGTTAATTATGCTAAAATATCTGACAGATGGAATATGTGTATACATATTTATACAGTTATCTTGCTGTACAAGAAAAATCGGATTTACAAGAAATAAAAACCTGAGAAGGAAAACACAATGCAAGCAAACATCAATAGAGAGCATGAAAATGTTATGTTGTGGTCCACATTTCACATCCCTCTCTCTGGGTGTATATGGCTCTCTTCACTGAACAATTGGAACTGGTTTGAAACATTTCATTGTTGCAGAGAGCCATGTCCATCAGAATTGATCATCATATAGTCTTGTTGTTGCCGTGTATAATGATCTCCTGGTTCTGCTCGTTTCACTCAGCATCAGTTCATGCAAGTCTCTCCAGGCCTCTCTGAAATCGTCCTGCTGGTCATTTCTTGCAGAACAATAATATTCCATAACATTCATATACCATAATTTATTCAGCCACTCTGCAATTGATGGGCATCCATTCAGTTTCCAGTTTCTTGCCACTATAAAAAGGGCTGCCACAAACATTCTTGCACATGTGGGGCCCTTTCCCTCCTCTAAGATCTCTTTGGGATATAGGCCCAATAAAAACACTGCTGGGTCAAAGGGTATGCACAGTTTGATAACTTTTTGAGCATAGTTCCAAATTGCTCTCCAGAATGGCTGGATCCGTTCACAGTTCTACCAACAATGTATCAGTGTCCCAGTTTTCCCACATCCCTTCCAACATTCATCATTATCATTTCCTGTCATTTTAGCCAATCTGACAGGTGTGTAGTGGTATCTCAGAGTTGTCTTAATTTGCATTTCTCTGATCAATAGTGATTTGGAGCACAAAAGGTCAATTTTTGTTCCAAATTTCCCCCCCTCCAGATGGCAAGTAATCCAATATATGTTAAACATGTTAAAAAATATATGTTAAACCCAATATATGTTTACATATTTATGCAATTACCATGCTACACTAGAAAAATAGATCAAAAAGGAAACAAAATGAGTAAGAAAACAAAATGCAAGCAAACAACAAAAAGAACAAAAATGCTATGTTATAATCCACACTCAGTTCCCACAGTCCTGTCTCTGGGTGTAGATGGTTCTCTTAATGATAAGAGCATTGAACTGACCTCAATCATTTGATTGTTGAAAAGAGCCACATCCATCAGAATTGATCATCATATAGTCTTGTTGTTGCTGCATATAATGATCTCCTGGTTCTGCTCATTTCACTCAGCATCAGTTCATGTCAGTCTCCCCAGGCCTCTCTGAAATCATCCTGCTGGTTGTTTCTCACAGAACAATAATATTCCATAACATTCATATACCATAATTTATTCAGCCATTCTCCAGTTGATGGGCATCCCACTCAGTTTCCAGTTTCAGGCCACTGCAAAAAGGGCTGCCACAAACATTTTTGCACATGTGGGTTCCTTTCCCTCCTTTATGATCAATTTGGGATATAAGCCCAGTAGGAACAGTGCTGGATCAAAGGGTATGCACAGTTATATTGCCCTTTGGGCATAGTTCCAAATTGTTTTCCAGAATGGTTGGATCAGTTCACAACTTCACCAATAATTTATTAGTGTCCTAGTTTTCCCACATTCCCTCCTATATATCATTATCTTTTCCTGTCGTCTTAGCCAATCTGAGAGGTGTGTAGTGGTACCTCAGAGTTATCTTAATTTTCATTTCTCTGATCATAAGTGATTTAGACTATGACTAGACATATGACTAGAAATGGTTCATCTGAAGTGTCTGTTCATATCCTTTGACCATTTCTCATTTGGAGAATGGCTTGAATTCTTATAAATTTGAGTCAGTTCTCTATGTATTTTAGAAATGAGGCCTTTATCAGCACTCTTGAATATATAATTTTTTTCCTGAGGCAATTGGGGTTAAGTGACTTGCCCAGAGTCACACAGCTAGGAAGTGTTAAGTGTCTGAGGTCAGATTTGAACTCAGGTCCTCCTGACTTTAGAGCTGGTGCTCTATGAATATAAAAATTCTTTCCCAGTTTATTGCTTCCCTTCTAATCTTGTCTGCATTGGTTTTGTTTGTACAAAAACTTTTTAACTTAATATAATCAAAATTATCAATTTTCTGTTCAATAATGTACTCTAGTTCTTCTTTGACCAATCCTTCCTTTTCCACAGACTGAGAGTAAGCTATCCTTTGTTCTTCCAATTTGCTTATAATATCACTCTTTATATCTAAATCATGAATCCACTTTGACCTTATCTTGGTATACATTGTTAGGTGTAAGTCATTGCCTAGTTTCTGCCATATTAATTTCCAATTTGCCCAGAAGTTTTTGTCAAATAGTGAATTCTTATCCCAAAATCTGGGGTCTTTGGATTTCTCAAACACTAGATTACTATAGTCATTGACTATTTTGTCCTGTGACCCTAACCTATTCCACTGATTGACTACTTTATTTCTTAGCTAGTACTAAATGGTTTTGATGACTGCTGCTTTATAATATAGTTTTAGGTCTGGCACAATTGCAATGTACAATTCTTCTAAACATATTTCCATATTTGTCATGCTGTGCAAGAAAAGTCAGATCAAAAGGGAAAAAAATAATGAGAGAAAAAAAATTCTAGTGAACATCATCACCACCAAAAAAAGCTTAAAATACCATACTTTGAGATAATATTTTATAAAGAACTTTGCAAATCTTCAGATGCTATATGAATGCTGACTGTTCTAATTACTTAGCCAACTACTGGCATGCTAAGAGAAAAATAACTCCTAGCCTCAGAGAGCTTGCATTCTATTAGGGGTGACCACACACCTCTATACAAGTACAAACAAAATATAATAATATACACTGTCCTAGGAGATAGACACTATTATTATCCCCATTTTACAGATGACAAAATTGAGGTCAACATAGATTAAGTGACCTACCCAAGGTCACACAGCTGGTGAGTGTTTTCTCGACATCCATCACAGTACTCTGTGCACTATGACAAACCCTAGTGGCTAGAGCCATGTAAGTCATAGTTCCTGTCTGCAAGAAGCTAACAGTATACTCAGGAAGAATTCCCTCATCAGGGTACATCTGCAAAATGAGTCAGAGAATGTTATATTAAGAGTTCTCTAGAAAGCATTTTAGAAAATCTTATGGGAGGGGCAAATTAATCTGCTGGCAAAATCAATCACTCAATTGTTAAACACTTTATTATGTTCCTAGTACCAGCACAGGGGATACAAAAAGAAGCAAAAGACAATCCCTGCCTTTGAGGAGTTTACCATCCATTGGGAGAGAAAATGTGCAAACAAATATACAGAAAGCAAATTACATACAGGATAAAAAGGAAATAATTAAATGAAGAAAAGCACTGGAATTGAGAGAGGTTGGGGAAGACTTCCAATAAAAGAGGGGATTTTAGTTGGGATTTAAAGACCCAATATATTGAAGCAGAAAAAGCCTTGAAGCAAGGGGATCAGTTGGGGGGTAATTGTCATGACCAAGTGATGAGGCCAGAAAGATCTGAACTAGGGTGTTAGCAATGGGAATGGAAAAGGTACTTTCTAAAATGGTATAACAAGGAGCATGGTTACAAGATCTCCTCTTCCCTCTCTCTTTCCCCCAAATCTGGGGCAAGCTCCTTCACGCAAATCCACAGCATCTGTGGGGCAATGAAATCACAACACACTTTGGAAGTGCCCATGATCAAACTTCTCTGACCACTAGGGGGTGCCATGGCACACAGAGCTCTGGGTATCAGCTCTACCGGGCTCTAATAACCTCAGGTCTCCAGGTGTCTTCATGCTGCCCTCTCCTGGGCACAGGTTGTCTGTTGAGCCAGTTCTCTAAGACACGTCCCAACTAATCAGATTTAGAAACATTTGGAGGAGTCAGGAGGACCTGAGCTCAAATTTAGTTCTATTTTAAAAATTTTTATTATTTTTTATTAAAGCTTTTTATTTTCAAAACATATGGACAGATAATTTTTCAATATTGACCCTTGCATAGCCTTGTGTTCCAAATTTTCCCCTCCTCCCCATCCCCTCCCGTAGATGGCAAGCAACCCAATATATATTATACATGTTAAAATATATGTTAAATACAATATATGTAAACATATTTATACAATTATCTTGCTGCATAAGAAAAATCAGATCGAAAATGAGTAAGAAAACAAAGTGGAAGCAAAGAACAATAAAAAGAGTGAGAATGTTATATTGTGATCCACACTCAGTTTCCACAGCCCTCTCTCTGGGTATAGATGGCTCTCTTCATCACAAGATCATTGGAACTGGCCTGAGTTCAAATTTAGCCTCCCATTCTTATCTGTGTGATTGTAGTCAAGTTGCTTAACTCTCTCAGCCCAGTTCTTGCTTCTTTCTGTTGTTGCTCAATCATATCTAACTCTTCAAGATTACCTTTGTGGTTTTCTTGGCAAAGATATAGAGCATTTTGTCATTTCCTTCTCCACTCATTTGACAGATGAGCAGACTGAGGCAAATGGGGTTAAATAAACATGTCCAAGGACACAGAGCTAATGCCTGAGACTAAATTTGAACTCAGGAAGATCAGTCCTCTTGACTCCAGACCCAGCATTTCTCCATTGCCTACCTAGTTTTTCTTTTTTTATTATTATGCATCTACCTCCTATGGTGACATTGCCTCTGGTTAGGCATTCTGATTAAAATTCCTACTTCTGAGCTTGTCATTTAAAGCCCTTTGCAGTCTGGCTCTATTCTAGATTTATTTCATATTACTCCCATTCATAAACTTTCTGCTCCAGTTAAATTTGCTGTTCCTTGTATATGATATTCTATCTACCACCCCTGGGCCTTTCCTCAGACTCTGCTTCATGTTCTTTTTTACCTCTGCATCTTAGAATCCTTAGCAATCTTTAACTTTGATGGCTTAGGGGTAATGTCCTATCAAAAGTCTTTCATGATCACCCTAGTTCTAGTGCCTTCTCCCTCCTCAAATTATATTTATCTTTTTAAATTTTACCTTATTTATGTTTGTTTATCATATTGCATCCTTAAGAGTAAAATGTAAATTTGTTAAGGGCATAGTCCATTTTTCATTTTCTCTAAGTATGATGCTTTTTGCAAATGGTAGGGGTTTTTTGTTTTGTTTTGTTTTGTATTTTTTTTAATTAAAACTTTTTATTTGCAAAACGTGTATGGGTAATTCTTCAACATTAATCCTTACAAAGCTTTCTGTTACAAATTTCCCCCCCCTACTCCCCACCCCTCCCCTAGATGGCAAGATATCCACTACATGTTAATTATGTTAAAATACTCGACAAATTAAAAAAAAAAGAAAAAAAATACTTGACAAATTGAATATATGTATACATAGCAAATGGTAGGTGTTTAATAAATGCTGATAGAATGAATGAATGTATAAATGATTGGCAATAGATGGAGAGTCATCAGACCTAGATTTCTAGTGTATTGGTACTTCTATCAGTATGACTAGGCAATCACTTCTTAAACTTATATAAAATGGAAGTGGTAGAAATAGATCATCTTTAAGGTCATTTCTAGCTCTAATACCTCTTGAATCTATGAAATAGGGAAGTCTAGGAGTTAGAGGAAAAATGGAGATCATAGAAGTGGGCAGGGGAATAAAAAATTATTGTGTAATATTAAAGCAATCCATGTGAGAAGCAGATTTCAAGACAGGAGTGGCCCCAGGGTCAGATGCCACAGAGAGGTGGAAGGAAAAAGGTTGTTGAATTTGACTAAAAGGAACTGGCCAACCACCAGAAAATGATGCCCCCTCCACTTGCTTCTAACCAGTTCTACAAGAGGCCTTTTCCTGTTGACTTTCCAACTACTAATGCTTTTATTTAATATTGTCTTCATCTGCCTACATATGTAGGAAGGCTACCTTCCATCTGTAGCATGGATGTGTTGTTATGTGGCTTGAAGGAAGGAAGAATAGACATTTCTAGCCTCTTCTTTTACCACCTCTTTTCTAAAAAAGACTTTAATTCCTGCCAGGAGGGCAACTTCTTTTTTTTTTAATAGCATTTTATTTTCCCAAATATATATATAAAGACAGATTTCAACATTCATTTTTGTAAAACTATGTTCTAATTTTTTTCCTTCTCTCCCTCCCTCCCTCTCTTATTTCCTGCTTCCCTAAGACAGCAAGCGATGCTATATAGGTTAAATATGTGCAATCCTTTCAGACATATTTCCATATTCTTTTAAACACATTTCCATATTTGTCATGTTGTGCAAGAAAAATCAGACCAAAAGGGGAAAAAAAACCATGAAAAAGAAAAAAATAAATAAACACAAATAGGTGTAAGTGCTCTGCTTTGATCAGTCTCCATTGTTCTCTTGCTGGATGCAATTTCCATCCCTACTGTATTGGAATTGCCTTGAATCACCTTATTGTGGAGAAGAGTCAAGTCCATCACAGTTGTTTATCATTTAATCTTGTTGCTGTGTACATGTTCTCCTGGTTCTCCTGCTCATTTTTCTCAGCATCAGTTCATGTAAGTCTCTCCAAGCTTTTCTGAAATCAATCTGCTTGTCATTTCTTATAGAACAATAATATTTCATAACATTCACATATCATAACTTATTCAGCCATTCTCCAACCAAAGGGCATCAACTCAATTTCCAGTCTCTTGCTACTACAAAAAAGGGCAGCCACATCTATGGCTTCTTTTCCTTTGTTTATTATCTCTTTGGGATACAGACCTGGTAGTGAGACAAAGGGTATGCACAGTTTGATAGCCCTTTGGGCATAGTTCCAAATTGCTCTCCAGAATGGTTGGATAATTCCACAACTCTACCAATGAAGTATTAGTATTCCAGTTTTCTCACATCCAGGAGGACAATTTCTTGCTAGAAGGTGGAGTCAGAGACCACTATGTTCTCAGAGAGGGGGGTTACCAGGGGAGAGTTATATCAATCTGCTTCTTTAAATATTATTTCATCTAGAAGGTATGGTTTTTTTCACTGTTTACTATTGGAGGAAACTGGATCCCAAGATCTATAGCTAAGTCTTGACCTCTTTCCCATCATATGTCAGTTCTACAATGAACACATACAGCAAATAATCAAGAAACCCATCTATCTATTTACTTTCATTTTGATAGCAAAACAGATATCAGAGATGGAATACAGAGAATACAAACCAGACAATACAGATTGAAGGGCTTCTCCCATTGGGGAGATGAAGCTGTCTCCCCTCTTGCTAACTCTATCCTACTTCTGCCCCTCATTCAGGGCAGGGCATTTATCTCCACCGATAAGAGAAGAGTTCCTGTACCAAGAGGCTTTGGGAGTGGGATTACATGTGTCTAGTTTTTGATGTATTGTCTCCTTCATTAGATTGCAAGCTCTTTGAAGGCAAGGACTGTTTCCTCCCTTTTCTCTGTATCCCCAGTGCTTAAAACAGAGCTGTATGAGGTGACCATTCAATAAATATTTATCAGTTGAAAGGCTGTATTGGGAGAGATAGTAATAATGCAGGATAATGAAGAAGGATGAAGCAATGAGCACAGGGACACCGTGAGTGGGGAGGACTCATTCAGCAAATTTGGTTTATCTATAGCTGAATACCAGCTCCACCCACTCCTGTGAGCTTTTAAATAACCAAGCCCACCAACTCTGTAAGAGTTGGAGAGAGTCCTGCCTAAAACTAAAGTCAGTTTTCAGTCAGCCTATTCCATGCTCCCCTTCCAGATCAATTGAATAAAGGTTCTTATATTTTATAAGTAGAGTACAGATATCTCTCTTTTTAACATGCATTTTTATTGATTTTTTAAAATTACCTACATTTTTCATTGTTCTTCTCACAGTCAGTAATTCTTGTAATAAAGAATTAGAAGGAGAGTGAAATATTTCAGCAAAATCAACCCACATCTTGAAAAAGCCGGACAATATAACCAGTGAACTCTACCCAGAGTTCCCTGGCTCTGCAAAGAAAGAAGGGGAGGCAGACACTTGGCTCAATCTTGGTTTCCACAGTGTTCAGTTTTGATTGTTTTGGTGTTGTGCTTTCCATTTGTCAGCGTTATTATTTACATAATAGTTTTTCTGATTTTGTTTATGTCATTTATGTCACCCATGCTCCTCAGGGTGCATCTATTTATAGATGGCACAGTGGATAGAACACTGGACCTAGAGTCAGGAAAATCTAAAGTCAAATCTGGCCTCAGGCATTTACTAGCTGTGGGCTCCTGGCAAAGTCATTTAATCTGGTTTGCTTCAGCTTCCATATACATAAAATAAGGATCATAATAGCACCTACCTCACTGAGTTGATGTGAAAATCAAACAAAATAATATTTATAAAACACTTGATAAACCATGAAATCTTGTTTAAATGCTATTATTATTATTATTTTGTTTCTTACAGTAGCAAGTCTATTACATTTTGTTCCAAAACTTGCTTAGCCATTCTTTGCTTAACCAAAACAATCTACTTTGTTTCCTTTTTTTTTCTTTTTTTTTCCTTTTTTTTTTTTTTTTTGCTACTACAAAAAGTGCTGCTTTAAACATTGTGATGTCTACAGGGGACTCTCTTTCTGTCACTGACCTCCTTAGAGTATATGCTTAGCACTAGGATGTCTCTCTGGATCAAAGGAGATGGACATTTTTGTTACTTAGTTCATATAATTCCAGATTGGTTCAGACACCTTGTTAACAGTATCAGACCTGATTATCTGCATGGGGAACACCATTCTCTTCCTCTTTGGAACATGCTATTCCTGACTTGTGACCAGATGGATAGTTGGAGGCCAACTTGTATCCAGGAGGCAGCCTGATGCCCAAGGACTTAGGGTTTTTACTGTGATGTAGTGGGTTATATAATATATCACATTACTGAAACAGGGGGAATGTCCTGAGTTTGAGATCAATCACGGGCCTTGAAGAAGATGTGTCTGAGCTTGGAGACAACCTAGGAGTTCATGGGGACTGAAGGTCCTGGATCTATTGAGAGGAGCAGCTGATTACTGTGCAAGGTTTTGCAAGAAGCTGGTGCATTGGAGATGATGGGTAGCAAGAGGATTGGAACAAGCCTAGATGTATTACTAGCATATATGCATTGAGAGCTTTGGGAGTGCACTAAACTGAGGTGAAGTGCCTTATTAACACTATTGCAAAGTGCTTTATGGTCTGATGAAGTTTACATATTATCCTCCCAGCAGATTGCAATAGCAGTCATAAATTGTTACAGAATCCTGTTTTAAGATTCTATTTTGTTAAATACACATCTGTATGTATTTTGTGTTTAGTATTCCTTTGGTGTGTAGGAATAAATTATCTGTCCTGTATTTGATTTGTGTGTATATTGAAAATAAGATTTTTCATTCCCTGTTTTTGGGGAGAGGTCTTTTTCATGAACCCTGAGTAGAGGCCCAATTCTTTGGAGAATTGGTATAGGAGACTTAACAACTTAAAGAGTATAAGAAGGGGGCAGCTAGGTGGCGCAGTGGATAGAGCACCAGCCCTGAAGTCAGGAGGACCTGAGTTCAAATCTGGTCTCAGACACGTAACAGCTGTGTGACCCTGGGCAAGTCACTTCACCCCAATTGCCTCAGCAGAAAAAAAAAAAAAAAAAAAAAAAAAAAA
>JAJPUD010017686.1:0-30633 GCA_023553655.1 Myrmecobius fasciatus
TGTAACGGAAAGCTATGTAAGGGTTATTGTTGAAGAATTACCCACACGTATGCTATGCAAATAAAATAAAAATTAAAAAAAAAAAGATTAGAGGGCTGTCTTTGTGGATTAGAGATAAGAGGGGTATGGGAATTCTGTGGTATAGATTAAATAGATAAGATATGGCAACTGATTAGAAATACTGGATGAGGAAAAGTAATGAATAAAGGATAACTTGACATTGTGAAAAAAAAAATAAATAAAAGATAAAAATTAGAATTGTGTAAGTGTAAGCTAATGACTTCATAAGATATCAAGAAACAATACCCCCCCCAAGTAATGAAAAAGATAGAAGAAAATGTGAAATATTTTATTGGAAAAATTTCTAGAAAAAGATCAAGAAGAGATAATTTAAAAATTATTGAACTATAAGAAAACTATGATAAAAATGCAAAAGCCCAGACATATTCTAAGAAATTGTAAAGGAAAATTGCCCTGATGTCCTACAGCTAGTGGGTAAAATAGGAATTGAAAGAATCAATTAATCATTTTATGAAATAGATTCTAATATGAAAAATCCCCAAAATATTATAAACAAATTTTAGAGATTCCAGGTCAAGAAGAAAATGGCATGTGTCCACAGAGAAACAAGTCAAATATAATAAAGTCATAGTTGGGATCACACAAGATTTATCAATTTTTATAATAAGGGATTAAAGAGTTTGACATGATATTATGAAAGGTAAAAGAGCTTGTATTAGAACCAAGAATCACCTACTTAGCAAAACTGAGCATAATCTAAGGGGAAAAGGTTGTTTAATGAAATTGAGGACTTTCAAGAATTCTTGATGAAGAGATCAAAAATGAATGGAAAATTTAACTTTCAAATAAAACACTGAAAAGAAATATAAAAATGTAAATATGCAAAAGAAACTAGAAGAGAAATGATATGGTTAAAATATTTATATCCCTATATGAGAAGATGATACTTGTAACTTTTAAGAATTTTATCATTATTAATGCAGTCAGAATGAGTGTATATAGACAGAGTGTATGATGTTAGTTAATTAAGAGGGGATGAAATTGAAAAAAATCCCCTAAATGGTGAGAAAGTGGGGTGAACTGGAAAAAAATGGGAAGCAGAAGAATGGGGCAAATTAGCTTACATTAAAGGGAAATGAAAGAGATTTAACATTAGAAGGGAAGATAGGGTAGGATGACAGGCAATGCTTGAACCTTGTTATCATTGGAATTTACTCACAGAGGCAATATTATCCACAGTCAATTGGATGTAAAAATCTATACTACCCTACAAGGAAGGAGAAAGGGAGGGATATAAGAAAAAAAAGGGGAGGAGTTAAAGATGATAGGGCAAGTTGGGGAAAGCAGATTGGAGGCAGATAGAGTAACAAGGTAAAAGGTGAGAAAGATAGAGGAAAGGATAAATGGGAAAAATCAGGATGGAGGGAAATACACAGTAATTATAATTATGTATGGGAGGAAATCACTCAGATGGAACATATAGTTGAAGAGATTACAAACAAGTATCCTCCAATAAATTTTTTACAAGAAATATGTTTGAATTGGAGACCCAAACAGAGTAAAATTAAAAGGTTGTAGAAGAATCTGTTATGCTTCAGATAAAGTAAATTAAAAAAAAAAAAACAAGAGTAAGCATCATGATCTCTGATAAAATAATAGATCTAATTAAAATAGAAAAGCAGAGAAACTACATTTTGCTTGAGGGTATGGTAGACAATGCTACCATTGTCAATGTATTGTCAATGCTAACCATATTTAAACAAATAATATATCATACAAATTTTTAAAGGAAAAATTAAATAAATTAGTAAAACTCTAATAGAAGATTTCAACTTCTTGCTTTCAAGAACTAAATAAATATAACCAAAAAATAAACAAGAAAAGACTCAAGAAGACAAATAGAATTGTAGAAAATTTGATATAATAACCCTCTGGAGAAAATTGAATGGAAATAAAAAGAATATACACAAAAAAATTCACCATATATAAGGGCATGAAAACCTCTCAATCAAATGCTGAAAAATTTAGTTTGCCCTTTCTCTATAATCATGCAACAGAAATTGCATTCATCTAATTCAATAAAAATTAAATTCATCTAAGGACCATGGAAACATATTAAAATTAATTGGAAACTAAATAAGCATAAATAATAAGTAAGTCAAATAATAAATAATAGAAATAATGACAATGTTTATTGGATGCAGATAACATAGAGCATAGATGAAAATTTACTCTCTAAATATTCAATACCATAGAGAAAAGCAAATTGATGAACTGGATATGCAATTAAAAAAAAAACTAGAAAAACAACAAGTTAAAAATCCCCAATTAATATTATATAGCAAATCCTAAAAATCAAAGGAGATATTTACAAATTGAAAGTAATAAAAACAAATAAACTAATAAATCAAACTAGGAACTGGTTTTATGAAAAAAGAAACAAATAAGTAGTTAAATATTTAGTTAATTTGATTTAAATATAAAAAGAAAACCAAATTAATAGTAACAAAATTAAAAAGAATAAATTCACCACCAATAAAGATGAAATTATAGCAATTATTAGGGGATATTTTGCTCAATTATATGTAAATATAATCTAAGTGGAAAAAAATTTACAAAAATATAAGATAAGCAGAAAAAGAAATAAAATATTCAACCACATATTAGGAAAAAAAATTGAACAAGCCATCAATGAGTTCTCTTAAAAAATATTCAAGACAAGTAATTTTTTTAAATAAAGCTTTTTATTTTCAAAACATATGTACAGATAATTTGACATTGACACTTGTATAGCCTTGTGTTTCAGATTTTCTCTTCTTTCTTCCCATCTCCTGCCCTAGATGGCAAGCAACTTAATATATGTTAAATGTGTTAAAATATGTTATATCCAATATGTATAAAGATATTTATACAGTTCTCTTGCTGCACAAGAGAAATCAAATCAAAAAAAATAAAGTAAATGAGTAAGAAAACAAAATGCAAGCAAATAACAACAAAAAGTGTGAGAATGTTATGTTGTGACCTATATTAAGTTCCTACAGTCCTCTCTCTGGGTGTAGATGGCTCTCTTCATCACAAGATCTTTGGAACTGGCATCAATAATCTCATTGTTGGAGTCATGTTCATCAGACTTAATCATCATATAATATTGATGTTGCTGTGTATCTCCTGGTTCTACTCATTTCACTTAGCAACAGTTCATGCAAGTCTCTCCAGACCTCTCTAAAATCATCCTCTTGATCATTTCTTATAGAACAATAATATATATATACATATATATGTATACATATATATGTATAGTATATATACTATATACTATATGGTGTATATATGTATATATATGCATATATATATATACCATATAGTATATAGTATATATACTATACATATATATACTATATTATATATTGTATATATACTATATATAATATATACTATATAATATTTCATAACATTAATATATGATAACTTATTCAGCCATTCTCCATCTGATGGGCATACACTTAATTTCCAGTTTCTTGCCACTACAAAAGGAGCTGCCACAAACATTTTTGCCCATGTGGGTCTCTTTGGGATATAGGCCCAATAGAAACACTGCTGGGTCAAAGGATATGTTTGAAAACTTTTTAATTTTAGTTTCAAATTACTCTCCAGAATGGCTGGATCTATTCACAACTCCACCAACAATGAATTAGTGTTCCAGTTTTCCCATATCCTCTCCAACATTTGTCCTTGTCTTTTCCTGTCATCTTACGCAATTTGAGAAGTATGTAGTGGTATTTCAGAAGTGTCTTAATATGCATTTCTCTGATTAATAGTGATTCAGAGCACCTTTTCATGTGATTAGAAATAGTTTTAATTTCTTGATCTGAAAATTGTCTGTTCATATCCTTTGACTATTTATCATTTGGAGAATGGCTTGAATTCTTATAAATTTCAGTCAATTCTCTATATATTTTAGAAATGAGGTCATTATGTGAACCCTTAAATGTAAAAATGATTTCCCAATTTATTACATCCCTTGTGATCTTGTCTGCATTAGGTTTATTTGTATAAAACCTTTTTAACTTAATATAATCAAAATTATCTATCTGGTGTTCAATTATGAGTGCCAGTTCTTCTTTGAACACAAATTCCTTCCTTCTCCACAGATCTGAGAGGTAAACTAACCTATATTCTTCTAATTTGCTTATAATATCACACTTTATGTCTAAATCATAATCCTATTTAGATGTTATATTGATATGTGGTGTTAGGTGTCAGTCAAGCCCTAATTTCTTCTATATTAGTTTCCAATTTTCCCAGTAGTTTTTGTCAAATAGTGAGTTCTTATCCCAAAAACTGGGTTCTTAGGATTTGTCAAACACTAGATTGCTATAGTTATTGCCTATTTTGTCCTGTGATCCTATCCTATTCCACTGATCAAGTACTTTATTTCTTAGGTAGTACCCATGGCTATGACCGCTGCTTTATAATATAGTTTTAGATCTGGCACAGCTTCTTCATCAGCATTTTTTTTCATTAATTTCCTTGAAATTCTTCATCTTTTGTTCTTCCAGATGAATTTTGTTATCATTTTTTCTATATCTGTTAAATAATTTATTGGGAATTTGATTGGTATGGCACTAAATAAGTATATTAACTTAGGTATTGTCATTTTTATTATATTTGCTCTGCCTACCCAGGAGCACTTGATATTTTTCCAACTTATTAGGTATGATTTTATCTGTGTGGAAAGTGTTTTGTAATTGTGTTAGTATAGTTCCTGACTTACCCTTGGCAGACAGATTCCCAAATATTTCATACTATTGACAATTATTTTGAATGGAGCTTCTTTTTGTACATCTTGCTGGTGGACTTTGTTGGTAATATATAAAAATGCTGATAATTTATATGGATTTATTTTGTATCCTGCAACTTTGCTAAAATTGTGAATTGTTTCTGGTAGTTTTTTAGTTGGTTCTCTAGGGTTCTCTAAGTATATTATCATATAATCTGTAAAGAGTGATAATTTGGTTTCTTCATGACCTACTCTAATCCCTTTAATCTCTTTTTCTTCGCTTATTGCCAAAGCTAACATTTCTAATACAATATTGAATAGTAATGGTGATAGTGGGCAGCCTTGTTTTACTCCTGATCTTATTGGAAATGGTTCTACTTTGTCCCCATTACATATGATGCTTGCTGATGGTTTTAAATAGATGCTACTGATCATTTTAAGGAAAAGCCCATTTATTCCTATACTCTCTAGTGTTTTTAATAGGAATGGCTGTTGGATTTTATCAAATGCTTTTTCTGCATCTGTTGAGATAATCATATGTTTTTGTTAGTTTGGTTATTGATATAGTTGGTTATGCTGATAAGTTTCCTAATATTGAACCAGCCCTGCATTCCTGGTATAAATCCTACTTGGTCATAGTGTATTATTCTGGATATGACTTTCTATAATCTCATTGCCAATATTTTATTTAAGATTTTTGCATCAATATTCATTAAGGAAATTGGTCTATAATTTTCTTTCACCCTACCTATTTTAGGTATCAGTACCATATCTGTACCATAAAAGAATTTTGGTAGGACTCTTTCTTTCCCTATTTTTTTCAAATAGTATATATAGTACTGAAGTTAATTGTTGTTTGAATTTTGGTAGAATTCACATGTAAATCATCTGGCCATGGGGATTTTTTCTTAGGCAGTTGATTAATAGTTTGTTCTATTTCTTTTTTCTTAAATGGGAGTATTTACATAATTTATTTCTTCTTCTGTTAACCTGGACTATCTATATTTTCGTAGATATTTCTCCATTTCATTTAGATCATCAAATTTATTGGCATATAGTTGGGCAAAATAACTCCTAATTATTGATCTATTGTCCTCTTCATTTGGTGAAAAATACTACCTTTTCATTTTTGAGACTAAAAATTGATTTGATTTTCTTCTTTCCTTTTTCTAACCAAATAAACTAAAGGTTTATCTATTTTGTTGTTTTTTCATAAAACTAACTCTTAGTTTAATTTATTAATTCAATAGTTTTCTTATTTTTATTTTATTAATCTCCTGTAATATAATATCTAGGTTCTTTTTTTCATCATGGCTTTCAGAAGTCCAATATTCCTTGGATTATCTCTCCTTGATCTGTTTTCCAGGTAAATTGTTTTTCCTAGGAGGTATTTCATATTTTCTTCTATTTTGTCATTTTTTGTTTTTGTTTGACTGATGCTTGAAGTCTTATTGTGTCATTCACTTTCATTTGTTCAATTCTAATTTTTACTGTAATATTTTCTTCAGTTATCTTTTTTTAGCTCCTTTTGTAGTTGAATTTTTTTGTTCATTGCAGTCTTTTTTCATTTCACACATTTTGTTTTTCAGTTAATTAGTGTCTTTTTCATATCTCTTTTGTAGGGCATTATATGTTTTTCCATTCCTTTTTGCAATGATCTCATTACTTAGAGAATGTTTCTTACCTCCAAATTTATCATTCTTTCCATTGCCCCAGCTGTTAAATTATTGTCCATCTGTCACTGTGATGGATTCTTTAAACACCACATATCTATGTTTAAAATGTAACCTTGTATAATTTGATTTTATTATGATAATATGAAAAATAAACTAGAGGTAGAAAGGGGATCATACTGGAAAAAGAGGGAAAAGGAGGTAACTTAAGGGAAATTACACCTCACTTAGAAGCAAAAAAAAACCTATTATAATTGAGGGAAAGAAGGGAGGGGGATGAGCATTATGTGAAACTTAGTCTCATCAGACTGGGCTCTAAGAGAGAATATCAGACATTTGGTTTCACAGAGAAACTTGTACCACCTTATAAGGAAGTGGGAGAGAAAGGGGGAAAAGAAAGGGAAAGACTAATAGAAAGGAAAACAAGTATTAGGGGAAAGGTGTAAAAAAAGAGGGAGGAGATCTAAAGAGGGAGGACTGTTTGAAGGAGGTGATCATCAAAAGCAATATACTGGGGGGAGGGAAGGGGAAAGGAAAAAGAAAAGTATAACAGGGTAAATAAGATGGCAGGAAATGCATAGTTATTTTAACTGTGAATGTGAATGGGATGAACTCTTCCATAAAATGGAAATGGATAGCAGACTGTATTAAAAGCCAGAATCCTACAATATGTTGTTTACAAGAAACACATTTAAAGCATAATGATACATACAGAGTGAAGGTAAAGGGCTGGAGCAGAATCTATTATGCTTAAGGTGAACAAAAAAAAAAGTAGGGGCAGCAATCCTGATCTCAGATCAAGTAAAAGCAAAGATAGATCTAATTAAAAGAGACAAGGAAGGAAACTATATCTTACTAATGGGTACTATAGATAATGAAGCAATATCAATATTAAACATATATGCACCGTGTTGTATAGCATCCAAATTCCTAGAGAAGAATAAGAGAGGTGCAAGAAGAAATAGAAAGCAAAACTATATTAGTGGGAGGTCTCAACCTTGCTCTCTCAGAACTAGATAAATCAAACCACAAAATAAATAAGAAAGAATTTAAGGATATAAACAAAATGTTACTTTTATGACACAAATATAATACTGATATCTAAACCAGGAAGAGCAAAAACAGAGAAAGAAAATTATAACCAAGTTCTCTAATGAATATTGATGAAAAAAATTTAAATAAAGTTCTAGCAAGGAGATTTAAACACTATTTCAAGAAGATCATATATGACATTTGAAATTTATACCAGAAAATACCAGGAAAGCTATCCACCTAATTCACCATATCAATAATAAAGCCAACATAAATGATATGATTATCTCAATAGGTGAAGAAAAAGCTTTTTGACTAAATACTGCACTCATCCCTATAGAGAAAAAAATGCTCTAGAAAATATAGGAACAAATGCAGTTTTCCTTAAAAAGATAAATAGTAACTATCTAAAACCATCAGCAAGCATTATCAATAATAGGGATAAGTTATAAGCCTTGAAGCAAGGATTCAATATATTACTAGAAATGTTAACTATAGCAATAACAGAAGAAAAAGAAACTGAAGTAATTAGAATAGGAAATGAGGAAACAAATCTATTATTCTTTACAAATTATATTGTGGTATACTTAGAGAATCCTAGAAAATCAACTAAAAACATATACAATTCTTCTAAATTAGCCTTAATACCTTTTCAATTTAAAGCAATCACAATTGTCCATTTCACATTCCATAATTCTTTCTATCATGTTATGGAATATTATTGTTCTATAAGAAATGATCAACAGGATGATTTCAGAGAGCCCTGAAGAGACTTACATGAACTGATGATAAGTGAAGTGCATATAACCAGGAGATTCATGATACATGTTAACAACAAGATTATACACACACACACACACACACACACACACAAACACACACATACATATATATTTGTGGAAATATATATAGTCAGATATATGGAAAAGAGAAGAATTTAGGATCAAATGATAGAAAGAATTATGGAATGTGAAATGGACAATTGTGATTGCTTTAAATTGAAAAGGTATTAAGGCTAATTTCAAGATTAGAAGTAAAGTGGAAAACTTGGAAAATAATTTTTATAGCAACTTTCACTGATAAAAGCCTCATTTCCCAAATATATAGAGAACTGAGTCAAGTTTATAAGAATACAAGTCATTCCCCAATTGACAAATATTCCAATAATATGAAAAGGCAATTTTTAGATGAAGAAATCAAAGCTGTTTATAGTTTTAAGGGGGAAAACACTCTAAATCACTACGAAAATATCAAATTTCAAATTCAAAGAAATTCAATTTAACATAATTCTGAAGTACCACCTTACACCTATCAGATTGAATAGTATGACAAAAGAGGAAAATGACAAATGTTGGAGATTTGGGAAAACTATGATACTAAAACACTTTAGGTGGATTTATGAATTGATCCAATCATTTTAAAGAGTAATTAGGGGGAAGCTAGGTGGTGCAGTGGATAGAGCACCAGCCCTGAAGTCAGGAAGACCTGAGTTCAAATCTGGTCTCAGACACTTAACATTCCCTAGCTGTGTGACCCTGGGCAAGTCACTTAACCCCAATTGCCTCAGCAAAAAGCAAAAAAAAAAAAAAAAAGAGTAATTAGGAAATATACCCAAAAGATTATAAAACTTTACTTACAGCATATCCTTTGATACAGTAATATTATGACTAAATTAGATCAATATTTTAAAGATCAAAAAAAGGAAAATAACATATATGTACAAAAATATCTGATGATTTTTTTTTTTGCTTTTTGCTGAGGCAATTGGGGTTAAGTGACTTGCCCAGAGTCACACAGCTAGGGAATGTTAAGTGTCTGAGACCAGATTTGAACTCAGGTCTTCCTGACTTCAGGGCTGGTGCTCTAACCACTGCGCCACCTAGCTGCCCCTATTTGATGATTGTTTGTGTGTTGTGTGTGTCAATATTTTTGTGTGGTGGTAAATAGCTGGAAATTGGGGGGATGCCCTTAATTGGAAAATGGTTGAATAAAGTTGTTCCAGATGATTGTGATGGAATACTATTGTGTTGTAAGAAATGACAAGCAGGATGCTTTTAGAAAAACCTAGAAAAACTTATATGAAACAATGCAAAGGGAAGTGAGCAGAACCAGGATAACATTGTAAACAGAACAATAATACTGCACAGTGATCACTTATGAATGATTTAGCTGATCTCAGCTACATAATGATCTAAGACGATTTGGCAGTACTCATGCTGAAAAATGCTATCCATACTCAGAGAAAACACTGATAGTCTGAATGCAGATTAAAGCATACTTCTTTAAACTTTCTTTTCTTTTTTTTTCCTGATCTGTGTTTTCTTTCACATTATGAATCATATGGAAATGTGTTTTACATGACTGCACATGTTTCATCTGTAGTAAATTGTTTGCCTTCTCACAAAGGGAGGAGGAGAGGAACAGAGGGAATTTGGAATTCAAAATTTTAAAAGACAAATGTTAAAAATTTTTACATGTAATTAGAAAAAATAAAATATTAAAAAGATTTGGTTTTTAATACATGAAGCAGATTGCTATTCATCTACACAAAACTGACTTGTGGGACTTTTGTCTATCTTTTCTCATATTCACCACAGGGGATACATTCAAAGTGCTCAAGGCATTTCTGAATTTCTCCCAGTGTCATAACACTATCAGTGGAAGACTCTGACTGCCAACCTTCACCGTTACCATATGGCTAGTCTGTCTCCTCTTCTTATCATGAATTTCCCTGATGACATCTTTAATCCTGTTCATTATCCTGATCACCCTCCCCCAGATATTTTCCAGCTTATCACATTCCTTACTATTAAATTCCTTCCCAGAATTGAGCACACACTCCAGATGTGGTCTCATAAAGGTACGGCATATATTACATACGTACATATACACATACATAATATAGTATAAATGATTCTGTCCCTTTTCTGGACACAATTGTCTCCACACAGCCCTAGATTTCATTACTTTCCTAGGCTGTTATATCATAACTATGTTATATCATAGACTCATTGTGACCTAGCTTTCAGCTAATCCTTCTTGATCTTTTTTTTTTCCTTAAACAAAATGATTTTTGATTATCTTACTACTATCTATGTCTTATCAAGCCGATTTTTTGAATTCAGATGTAAGACTTTATTTTTCATGCCTATTAAAGATTTATGACCACTGCTCAGGTGCTAAGTTTGGTCAAGTCAGATCCAAGCCAATCTAGCCCATGTGAACACTAAATCAAAGGACTCTATGGCAAAGTGGAAAAAACACTGATTGTAGGAGTTAAAGGAATGGGTTCAAATCTTAGCTGATATATGTCATCTGCATTATTTTTGGCAAACCAATTAATTTCTCTTGATTTCAAGTTTCCTCAGAAATATTTAAAAGCTTAGATCTTTCAGCTTTAAATTTATGCTCCTATTATCTTATGATTACACTGGAAAGGTAGGAAATGATGTTTGCTTTGAGTTCAGACCAATTCAATGATTAAATTAAGCAAACAATAAATGCCTATTATATGTAAGACTATGGTTATAGAGATTAAAAACAACAAACACAAATAGTTTGCAGTTCAATAGTGTAAATAAAGCATATATACAAATATCCTCCAATGTAGAATGCAATAGAGAGCAAAGTTTTTAATGCATTAGACAAATATATGTATTTGGCAGCCTATAATAATTTGTACTATTTTTTCTATTATGAAGTAATCTTCACAAGTAGTTTTGAAAATTTCAACTTACTTTGAGTTTCAGGAAAATTCAATTCAGTTTAGTATAGTTCAACTCTGGTTAACTGTGTACTACTGTTCTAGGTGTTTAGGATATAAAGATAAATCTGAATCATTCTGGGGCAGCTAGGTGGTGCAATGGATAGAGCACCAGGCCTCAAGTCAGGATGACCTGAGTTCAAATCTGGCCTCAGACACCTAACACTTTGTAGCTGTGTGAACCTGGGCAAGTCATTTAACCACAAATGCCTCAGCAACAACAACAACAACAACAAAATCTGAATCATTCTAAACATTCTATTGGAGTAGGAGTGAATGGAATGGTTACAGCATTTGCATTTGAGGTATGGCATAGGAGATAAAGTTTGGACTAAGATTCAGGAAAACATGGATCCAAATACTGTCTCAAACAGCCTGTTTCTGATCTTGATAGTCAATTGATTTTTCTTGGCCTCACTTTACCCATATGTAAAATGGGATCATAATACAATCCATCTTTCATGGTTTTTTATAAAAATCAAATAAGATAACCTATGCAAAAGCACTTTGAATACCTTAAAGCATATCACGTAAAAATTTGCTATTTGTAAAGTTGGGAAGGACAACTAATAATTGGGAAATCAAAGATTAGTAGAGGATATGCTCACCTAGCTGAACCTTGAATGAAGAAACAGTTCTTACAGGTAAAATTGGGGAAGGAGTACATTCTAGGCATGGGGAATGGATTGTGTGCCTATACAGTTATAGGAGTGGGAATGTGTTTGGAGATCAGCCAGTGATCCATTTTGGATGTAGAAGCCACAAGGAATCGGCCTCTAAAATTTTTGAGCAGAAGAAAAATGAGATACATGTATGCCCTAAAAAATATTATTTTGGCAATTGGGTAGATTGATTAGAGAGGAAAGAGACTGGAAGAAGAGAGACCAATTAAGAGGCTATTACCTTAGTTCAGCAAGAAATAATGAGGACCTAAATTAGAGCAGTGGCCATGTGAGTGGAGAAAAAAGGGGGCAGTTGTATGAATATTACGGAGGTATAATGGATTAAACTCAGCCACTAATTTGAATATACAGGATAGGGAAGTAAAAAAAAAAAAAGGTCAATAATGATGCTGATATCTTGAACTGGGGGAGGGGGGACAATTAATATTGCACAATTCAGCATGTACAGGAAGAGTAAGACTATGCTAATTCAAAAGCTGAGAACTCTGGTTAAAAGCAGGCTATCTTGTTCAAGAATCTTTTCCTGGTTTTATTCTTTCCCAGTTCCACTGGTAGTGTACCCACTTCCAATCTACCTCATATTTATTTTGAATATACTATGTATGTCCATGTGATATGTAGGGGATGTTCAGGGAGGACTAATATCTCTAGTGTGAGGCCTTGCCAAGCATTTTTTAAGGCTACTCATTCACAATCAGTGAGTCCACCTTTACCCAATGGCACCAAGAAGCTATAGCATATGGTACAACCATACCTTAGTGAAACCATTTTGACAGACAGGCTAAAACTGTTTGAGGATAGCTGGCATACTTCAGAATTATAGTTATAGGTATGTTTACTCCCAAGTATTCCTCAGATGGAATGGACAAATGAAAACAATTTGTGACAGCAGCCTGTGATGTCCTTGGTCCTCTTTGAAAATGAAGGACAAACAAACATTTTGTTCACTCTTTGAAGGCAGGCACTTTTCTTGTCTTTAGAGCTATAGTATTTAGCAGTTCCTGGTATGTAGAAAGTGCTTAATAAATACTTAAGTATCACTTGACCATCTAGTTATCCATCATAAGAATGGTAAACACTTGAATCTATAACATATGGAAAAGGAGCCAATAATGAAACCAAAAGAGAGCTATTAGCTGTTTAATTTATACTACAGATGGTGAATCTTCAAGATTTAACTGAGGTATAGAACCAGTCCTTTTTACTGAATGCTCTGTGACTTGTGTACTATGAAGAACTATTCAGGTCCCTGCTGTCTCCTGGATATATAACAATCTTGGAATCAGAAGTGTGTTCTTTCTAGTCTTTGTTTAGCCACTGACTGTGATTCTAAGTGGGTGACTTAACCTCTGTGGAGCTCAGGAACTTCATTTGTAAAATGAAGAGATTTTGATTAGAATCTTTCCAGTTATAAATCAATTGTATTCTATCATGCCAAAATCCTTTATAAATCTAAAAATGTGATGGTTGTCTGGCTAGCAGATAATGCTGTAGACATAATTCAAGTTCCATTGAAAACAGCAAGATCTTTATCTATTTTTACTTCTTAAGTTGTGACTTCCTGACAAGGTGACAGGACCCCTCATCAAGGGCTTTCTGTTTCTGGGTCTTGCTGTGTTCTGATCTCTACTTGAAAAAGTACAAGACTCCATGCTGAGGGCAGGTGCCTGAGAAAAGATTGGAATGCTGACAGACAACATCAGGACTCAGAATAGAACAGAAATATGAGCACCAACTTGGCTCCACTTTCTCTTTCAGATTACAGTTATCTGCACCTCATTTCCTTTTTTGTTTTCTCTTATATCTTTATTTCCACATTTTTATAATTTTTGCATAAGACCTGAGATTTCATCTGTGCAGCAGGTTTCTAGTGGGAAATATCCTCCAATAGTTCAGCTAGAAGATACTTTTTTGCAATTTAGAGTCTTAAAACACTGCCTAGGACAGTAAAAGGATAAGTGACTCGGCTGGGACCACAGAGCTAGTATATATTAGAGTTAAGCTTGTGTGTATTCATTTTTGTCATTGTGCTAGATTGCCTCTCTCTTGTCACATGTAAGATAAAGCCTTACAATAATATTAGTCTATAAGGCAGCATTTACTATAAGAATGGACAAGTATGGAATCTTCTTAAACCTATTTCTACATTCATTTCTCCCCCCTTTCTCCCCATCAGCTCAGACATCTGCATCATATTTTATAGGAAAAATTGAGACTATTCACTGTAAAACTCCTTCTCCCCCCTTTTCTCAAATTCTATTTCTCAGATTCCTTTTGCCACCATCCTTCATCCTTGTCTCACATAATGAAGTAATCTAATTCCTCACCAATTCTACCTCTAACTGTTCAAGGTATCCTATTCTATCCTGTAGACTCTAACAGATTGTCTCCTCTGTCATCCCCACTCTATTGACTTATTTTCCATCTCTCCCTGTTTATTTTTTTCATCTCCCCCTGTTTATTGGCTATTACTAATACTATAAATATTTCCCTTAACCTAAAAAAACCCTCACTTGATCCTTTCATCTACCCCTTGTAGCTAAATTCCTTGAAAAAGCCATCTACAGTAGTTGCCTCCCTTTTCTCTATTTTAACCTGCTTACAATCATGCTTCTGATCTTATGCTACAAAAACTTCTCTCTTCAAAGTTAGTAGTTCTTTCTTAGTCACCAAATCTGATGGCCTTTTCTCAATCTTCATTCTCTTTGACTTTCCTGGAGCATTTGATACTATTGATCACTCTCTCCTCCTTGATATTCTCTTCTCTCCAATGTTTTTGGAACATCACTCTCCTTCTACCTAACTGACCACTCCTCAGTTTCCTTTGCTGGATCCTCATGCAGATATACTCTCAAATAATAGATGTCCATTCCTCAGGGTTGTCCTGTTCCTTCTTCTTGTTGATCCATTGAATTCTCATGGATTTAATCATCATCTCTATGCTAAATGGTTTACAAAAATGCTGTTTTAATCTCTCTGCTCACTTTCAAACTCATATCCCCAAGTGTCTTTCAGATGTCTTGAACTAGGTATTTAGTAGGCATCTTAATTTAAATATGTCTAAAAGAAAACTTATTATTTTTATCTGCCTAAGTCTTCCTATTTTACTTTATTATGTTAGAGGGCAAAACAGTAACTTTGCAACATAGGAGTCATCTTGGATACCTCACTGTCTCTCATCCCCCACATGCAATCTGTTTCCATGGTCTGTTGATTTTACTTGTGAAACATCTCTCCGATCTGCTTTCTTCCTCTCCAATATGCTTTCTTCCTCTCTTTTGACACAGTCACCACACTAGTGTAGAGCCTGTTCACCCTACTCCTTGATTATCATAATAACCTGCTGATGGGTCTTCCTATCTCAAGTTTATCCCCAGTCCAATCCATCCTCCATTCAGCCATTAAAGTGATTTTTCTATAACACAGGTCTGACAATGTCCCTCCTCTCCTCAATAAATTCCAGTGGCTCTCAATCACATCTAGGATCAAATGCAAAATGCTCTATTTAGCATTCAAAGCTCTTCATAATTGAGTCCCACTCCTACCTCTCCAGTTGTCCTCATATCTCACTCCCTACTACACATTCTTTTTGATCCAATGACACTATTCTTGTGGCTATGTACAAGATGTTCGATTTCTTAACTCTGTCCACTTTCTCTGGTTATCCCCTATGCCTTCCCCATTCCTTTTAAATTCTAGTACCTTTCCTATATTGGTTATATCCTCTTTTTCTTGTATATAGCTTGTCATGTATATGTTTTTTTGCATTAAACTAGATCTCTCATTAGACTGTAAACTTTTTTATTAAAGCTTTTTATTTTCAAAACATATATATGGATAACTTTTCAACACTGCAAAACCTTGTGTTCCAAATTTTTCTTCCCTTTTCCTCCATCCCCTCCCCTAGAAGGCAAGTAACCCAATATATGTAAAACATGTTAAAATATATGTTAAATCTAATGTATGTATACATATTTATACAATTATTGTGCTACACAAGAAAAGAGATTAAAAGAGGAAAAAAATGAGAAAGAAAACAAAATGCAAGTAAACAACAACAGAAAGAATGAAAATGTTATGTTGTGTACACTCAGTTCCCACAGTACTCTTTCTGGGTGTATCTGACTGTCTTCATCACAAGATGACTGGAATTGGCCTCAGTCATCTCATTGTTGAGAAGAGTCATGTCCATCAGAATTGCTCTTTGTATAATTTTGTTGTTGCTGTGTACAATGATCAACTGGTTCTGCTGATTCCACTTAGCATCAGTTCATGTAAGTCTCTCCAGGCCTTTCGAACATCATCTTGCTGGTCATTTCTTACAGAACAATAACATTCCATAACATTCATATGCCATAATTTATTGAGCCATTCTCCAACTGATGGGCATCCATTCAGCTTCCAGTTTTTAGCCACTACAAAAAGGGCTTCCACAAACATTTTTGCACATGTGGATCCCTTTCCCTTCTTTAAGATGTCTTTGGGATACAAGCCCAGGAAAAACACTGCTGGATCAAAGAATATGCACAGTTTGATAGCCCTTTGAGCATAGTTCCAAATTGCTCTCCAAAATGGATCTGTTCACAACTCCACCAAAAATATATTAGTGTCCCAGTTTTCCCAAATTCCTTCCAATATTTGTCATCTTCTTTTCCTGTCATCTTAGCCAATCTTGAGTGATGCATAGTGATATCTCAGAGTTGTTTAATTTGTGTTTCTTTGATCAATAGTGATTTAGAGCACCTTTTCATGCAACTAGATGTGGTTTCAATTTCTTCATCTGAAAATTGTCTGTTCATGTCCTTTAACCATTTATCATTTAGAGAATGGCTTATACTTTTATAAATTTGAGTCAATTCTCTATATATTTTAGAAATGAGTCCTTTATCAGAACTCTTGAATATAAAATTTTTCTCAGTTTATTGCTTCTCTTGTTTTGTCTGTATTGGTTTTGTTTGAATAAAAACTTTTTAATGTAATATAATCAAAGTTATCCATTTTGTATTCAATAATGTACTCTAATTTTTCTTTGGCCACAGATTCCTTCCTTCTCCATAGATCTGAGAGGTAAACTATCCTTTGTTCTTCTAATTTGCTTATAATATCACTCTTTATGTCTAAATCATGAACCTATTTCAATCTTACTTTGGTGTAGAGTGTTAGGTGTGGGTCAATGCTTAGTTTCTCCCAAACTAATTTCCAATTATTCCAGCAATTTTGTCAAATAGTGAGTTCTCTCACTGATGAATTCCTCTAAGACTTCCATTTTGGGGAGGGACCTAGGCAGGCCACACTTCATTCCATTTTGGGCTCTGTTTCTGAATCTCTAGACTGAGGCATCATCCTATATACCCATGTATCCATAGGTATATGATTCCTTCATCCCTCAGATCTAGCTCTCTTTTGTGTGTCATCTTCCCCTAATAGAATGCAAACTCTTGGAGGGCAGAGTTTGTTTTTCTTTTTCTTGTATCCACAGTGTTTAGTACAAATACTTTCTTTATCTTGTCTTCAGATTTTGACTAATTGTAATGAAAATTCTCCTTACAAATAAAGCTGTCCAAACATGAAATATACTTCTTCAGGAGTTAGTAATTCAAGTTCTTCAAAAACTGGATAAACATTTATAAGAGATATTGTAGAAAGAATTCCTGAGTAGGTACCAAAAGACCTTTGTGACTTTTTCCAGTTTTAAGACACTCTTAATCTTAGAGTATGCTAAGGAGATGTTATAAATTCTATCTATTCAGAAGAGAGAGAAGACCTTTTTGGTCTTCATTCAAGTACTATTTACTTTTATTTTTACAAAGTTCTAACAAATTTGACTTATTTATTTTCCAAGCCTACATCAAACTAGAACTGATAAATTAGATTAGGAGCTGGGTAGATAGGAAAGAGTGACTATTGCTAAGCACAAGTCTCCTGAGAATAATAAGAAATGACAGTTAGTGAAAGATTAACTATTAACTGTTAAAAGGAACAATGTAAAAAACACAAAACAATTACATGAGACCATTTAGCTTATGGGCAAAAAACCTTAGTTACTTCAGTTTTACCTGAAAATATCACTGAATTACATCACAAGGGCAGACTGATTGCTGCTGTATCATTATTTGGAACTTGAAAAACACTTTTTCATGGAAAGAATGATGTAAGTGGTAGATCTCCAGGTCAGCTTACAAACATCTATTTCACTCATGCTATGCCTGAGAAGCAATGGTGCCAAGTAAATAGAAAACTACTCTAGAATATTAAGCTTGGAGTAAGATTAAGTTAATTTCAAACCTTGTATTTTGACACTAAATTATTATGCAACTCTAGACAAGTCATTTTACTCCTGTGTTTCTCAAATAACTCTCTGTAGGACTTATCTACCGAGACAATGAATGTTGTACTCTATGATAGAGCACATATTCTACATAAAATTAAAGATCCTTCCCACATTCAATAGATGGGATATTGGAATAAGCAATAGCAATCATTCCTTCAAGAAGCAATTATTAAACACTTAATATGCTAGACACTGGGACATAAATACAAATGAAGCATGATATAAGGGGGGTGGAATTAGCAATAGATTTAGAGTCAGAAAACCTTGGACATACTCTTTCCTTTTGGGGCTTCATCTTCCTTATCAATAAAGTTAGAATACTGGACTAGATAATATCTAAGGATTTCTCCAGCTTGAAATTCCAAAACCTTTTACTAAAAGTTACTCCAAGAAATGATTCCAAAGTAATAAAGCAAATTGTTTTCATGTTTATTGGGGGATGTGTATAGAAAAGGAGTGTTGAGGACATTAGAAAAAAGGAGGCATGAATTCTAGCTGTGATGGTTGAAGCTGGTTTGTGGCTTGGGCAGTAGCAAGAACTCAGCAAAGTTCCAAATGCAGCAAGGGATTAACAGCTGTTTATATATCTGAGTCATTCATAAGTAGAGTGTTTGGAGAGCAGGAACTGCCTATGCAATATTAAAGTTCATGATGACCTTGAATCATCAGACTAATGTTAAATTGTGTTCAACTTATGCTTATTTTTTTTAAAGTCAATGAAGTGTTTCATGCATTTTAGAAAGAGTTCTGTTGATTTTTTTTTTAAATTGCAAGACAATCTTTTTATCTGGGATGCTCTCCTAGGTGATGAATCTGTTTCACTGCTGATCCCAGGTAAATGCAGCACCACCCTCTTTCTATAGTTGCCATCATTATGACCAGTTGAAATAATTATTATGTCTGTTATTATTTTTAAAAATTATTTCAGGTTAAGGAAGACAAAACTCAACATCTGCTTTTTTGAGGTTATAAGAATTTAAATGAACCTACCTAGGACCCAGCAAAGAAGGAGAGAGCTATATGAAGGTAAACTGGGGCTTTCAAAGTCCTGAATCTTCCTCATTCTGGATAGCTGTAATTGTTTAAAAAAGATTTTCTGGGGTGCATAGCCAAGATGATGGAGTACAGACAGCAGTGCAGCTTTTTCCCAATATTTCCTTAAAAATACAACCTTTAAAATAACTCCTCAAATAATATTTTAGAGCAACAGAGCAGATAAAAAGTCAGAGAGACATTTCCCCAGCCTATTATAACTTAGAAGGTCAGCATGAGAAATCTGCAATAGTGAAGTAAAGACCAGCCAGGAGCTTGGGAGCAGCACAAGTGGTGGGCTTTGGAAGCTGCTGTAAAATTAGATACAGCTGCCACAGTAGCTTTGGAAACTCTTAGCCCAGAGATGGTAAAGGGATCAGACAACTGGTCAGAAAGGATCTTTCACTGACACTGGGTGTAGCTGGTGTTGATTGGTGACTGTAGTGCCCGTAGGAAGTTCTGGGTTGAAGTATCAGAGAAAAGAAAAGTGCTTTGGTATAATTACAAGGGAGCAGAAGCCCTGCTCACAGTACTGAGCTGGAGGAGGGCTAGTTTCTGTGGCTGCAGGAGATTAGGGGATCTGACCAAAACTCCAGTGTCAAAAGAAGTGAATTTTCATGCTTGAAGTTGCAGGGGAAAAGGGGAGTAAAAGCCAGAGTATAGAAAGGGAGACCAATGACAACATCTGTACCTTGAAAGCACTAAAAACTTACATACCCCAGAACTAGCTCTGAAAAGAGAAGCAAAAACCAAACAACCCAAAATCTCAAAATAAAACAAAATCCCTCAAACAAAAAACCCAACCAACCAAACAATGACAACAATAGCAGCAAAAACTCCTAACAGTTCCTGCCCATCCTAAGTGACCAGATGCTAACTTTAATATAAAGTACAAAGTCAAAAAAATAGGTTGGGAAAACAAGCAAATAACAACAAACAAAACTTGACCATAAAAAGCTAGTACAATGGAAGAGAAGACCAAAGCATGAATACAGAATGAAACATCAATGTTACAACAATAACATTAAGTATAAATTATATATATGTAATATATTTATAATGAATTATAAATTAAAGTTACAACAACAGCCTCAAAAAAGGCTAATTGGACCCAACCAAGTAAGAATTCCCAGAAGAATTATAGAAAGATTTGAGTGGTAGAATAAAAATTTGGAAAAGAAATGAGAGTGATGCAAGAAAATTATGAAAAGAGAATTAACAGTTTGTTTAAAGAAGCACAATAAAAGCTGAAGAAAACAATACCTTAAACAACAGAATTGGATTAATGGTAAAAGAGGCTCAAAAGCACTGAAGAAAATAACTTTACAAATTAGAATTGAATAAGCAAAAGCTAGTTACTGCATGAGACATCAAGAAACAATCAAAATAAAAGGATAAAAAAAAGAATAAAATGTGAAATATACCACTGGAAAAAAACAATTGGCCTAGAAAATAGAGGAGAGATAATTTTAAAATTATTGTTCTACCTGAAATCCATAATCTAAGAAAGAGCATAGGCATCCTATTTCAAGAAGCTATTAAGAAAAATTGCCTGATATCTTCCATCCAGAAAGTAAAAAAAGGAAATTGAAAGAATACACTGATCATGTTCTGAAAGAGATCCCAAAATGAAACTCCCAGGCATATTGCAGGCAAATTCCAGAGTTCATAGGTCAAGGAGAAAATATTGCAAGCAGCCAGAAAGAAATGTCATATATCAAAAAGTCTCGGTAAAATTCATACAAAAGTTAGCAGCTTCTATGCTACAGAAGTGAGGGACTTAAAATATGATATTCTGAAAGGCAAATGAGCTGGGATTACAACTAAGAATTGCTCACCAAAACTGAGTATAATCAGGGCAACTAGGTAGTGCAGTGGATATAACACCAGCCCTGAAGTCAGGAGGGCCTGAGTTCAAATTTGGCCTCAGACATTTCCCAGCTGTGTGACCTTGGGCAAATCTCTTAGCCCCAATTGCCTCAGCAAAAAAAAAAAAAGGATAATTAATAAAATTGAGAACTTTCAATAATTCCTGATGAAATTGAATTGAATAGAAAATTTGACATTTGAACACATCTCAAGGGAAGCATACAAAGGTAAATATAAAAGTGTAATCATAAGAGACTAAAAAAGTTAAACTGTTTATATTCCTACGGGGGAAGATGATACATGCTAACTCCTAAGAACCTTGTCATTATTATGTGAGAACGAGTTTACATAGACAAAAGGCATATATATGACTAAATGATGAATGTTGGAATTAATTTAAAAAGAAGGAGAATTGAGAAAGAAAGAATCACTGGAAGAATGTGGAAAAGAGAGGCAGAATGGGGAAAATTATCTCAAATAAAAGAAGCATGTAAAGCAGAGCTTTTATAGTGGAAGGGGGAAATGTGCATATGTGGTGGTGGGCAATGCTTGGCCATCACTCTTATTTGAATTGATTGAAAGAGAAAAGAATATACACATACTCACACTCAGTTGGGTATAGAAATCTATCTTAATAGAGAGGAAATTGGAAATTGGAAGGAAACATGGTATGAGAAAGGGAATAAGGATGATAAAAGGGAGAGAAGATTAAGGGGGTTTCAATGGTTAGAAGCAAAATAGATTTTTGAGGATACAAAGAAGAAAGTAGGATGGAAAAAGACTAATCCTAACACTGAAAGTAAATGGAATGAGTTAACCAATAAAATGAAAACAGATAGCAGAATATTTTAGCAACCAGAATCCAACAATATATTGTATATGAGACATGCTTGAAATAGAAAAACACACACAGAGTTAAATAAGGGGTAGAGACATGCAAATTAAAACAATACTGAGGTACTACCTCACACCTATCAGAAATGACAAATACTATAGGGGATGAAGGGAATTAAGTATACTAATAGATTGCTGGCACAGCTATGAACTGTTTCAACCATTCTGGAGAACAATTTGGAGATATACCCAAACAACTAAAATTGTGCATATACTTTTTTACTCAACAATAATAGTGGGTCTGCTTCCTGAAGAGAACAGAGAAAAAAAGAGAACTCTCTCTCTCTCTCTCTCTCTCTCTCTCTCTCTCTCTCTCTCCATATATGCATATATATGTATATGTACATATATAAAATTATTTAAGGAATATATATATACATATATTTATATATAATTATTTAAGGGAGCTCTTTTTGTGGTGATAAAGGATTAGAAATTGAAGGAATGTTTATCAATTAGGGACTGACTTAAGTTTTGGCATACTATTGTGATGACATACTATTGTGATATGAGAAATGACTAGATGGATTGTTACAGAAAAAACAAAGTAAGGTCCATATAGACTGATGGAGAAGAATCCAGATCATTGTGTACATGAAAAGCAATTTTAGAATGATGGTTAGCTGAAAAATTTGGCTATTCTTATCAATACAATACAACAATCTTAATTCCAAAGGACTTACTATTCTAACATAATTATCATGTAGTGGATATCCTGCCATCTAGGGGAGGGGTGGGGAGTAGGGGGGAAAAATTTGTAACAGAAAGTTTTTTTAAGGGTTAATGTTTAGGAATTACCCATACATATGTTTTGCAAATAAAAAGTATTAATAAATAAATAAATAAAATTCCAAAGGACTTATGATGGAAAAAAATGTCATCCATGATTAGATAGAGAATTGATCAACATTGAGTGCAAAGTGAAATATAATTTTCTCACCCCCTCTCCCTTTTGTGCTTTGCTAATAATTTGTCTGTTTAACCTTAATATTACTATTCTCTTACATTTCCCTGCCCTTTATCTCCCATAACAAGGCACAACTTTTAATTTCCTGTGGGCTGAGAATAGGAATTAAACCTGTGTTTAAAAAAAAGCATTCTGAATGAGGACCTGGAGGGGTGATTATGGGTGCACAGAATTTGTGACTTCTATTTTGACTTTCCTGAGGACTTCATAAAATCTGTCCAAAAATTGAAAAATTTAGGTAATGCATTATATTTTGAAGTCAGGAAGATCTGAATTCAAATTTGGCCTCAACACTTATTAGCTATGTGACTCTGGGCAAATCTTTTAAACCAGTTTGCCTCAATTTCTCATGTATAAAATGAATTGAAGAAAGAAATAGCAGACCACTCCAGTATCTTTCCCAAGAAAATCTCAGACTCTCAAAATAGGTTATGAAGAGGCGAACATGATTGAAAATGACTAAGCAACAACAAGACTCAACTGAGCAGGATCTTAAATTGGGATCTGTGAGATGTGTATCCATACATATGCACATACATGTATTCAATTCCATTAACATGTATTAAGATATTATTATGTTCCAGGTACTGTGCTAAGCACTGTAGATACTAAAAGACGCAAAGGACAGTCCCTACCCTCAAGGAGCATATAATGTAATGATATGTAGCATATATACACACACATTTCAATTTATTTGGTTTACTTTGTATTCTACTTATTTTATTTTATATCTTTAAATAAACATTATTTTGAGAAGAAGGTTGATAGAATTTACCAAACCACCAAAAGAATCTGTCATACAAGAAGCATCTAAGCTACTTTTCTGTATAGGATGTTGCCATTTGTTTGTTTTGGGCAAATTGCAAAAATAATCTGACTAGCCAGAGGAAATAAATTCCTTCAAGGTCGCTTATGTATCCCTAGGTTAAAACCTCTTGGTTTCTATTCTTACTTATACCTGACTAGATATTCCATCTATCACTCTGGCAAATAGACGTCTGGACTCTATTTGAAAACCCTCATGGAGTGGGAGGAGCCAAAATGGCGGAGTATAGACACGATCCTCTGTGATCTCCTCTGACCTACTCTCAAACCAACAGCAGATTAAGCCCCTAAACTGGTTCTGGAGTCAAAGCACCTCCAAATATTTGGAATACAACACATTCCCAGAAGAAGTTACCATGGAAGACCTTCAAAGAGGTCTATTTCAGTCAGGCAGAGGGTCAGTTTGATGAGCTCAGATGGCAGCTACAGGAGACAGGGCAGGAAGCCTGGCCAGAATTCAGTGGCAGATTCTAAGCACCTGGAAAGTTTTTGTGAGCCTCTTAGACAACTGTGCCTTGGTTGTGGGCAGGTGCTTTGGCAGATCTGCGTTTTGTAAAAGGTAGATTGTAAACCACTGAGAACCCTGGATTTAGCCCTGATTGTCCAGCACCTGAAGTCAATCAGCTGAACTGCCCCAGGGCAAATTAAAGCAGCTGTCTCTTCTTTGCTTTGAATAGATCTCAAGCTTTTTAAAAATAATGAAATAAAACAAAAAAGAACTTTCACCATAGACAGCTTTTATGGAGAGAGAGAAAAAATAGACCTCAGATCCTGAGGTTCATAAAGGTAAAGCAATTCCAGAGGAAGCCATAAAGGGAGACATATGCTGGTCCCCATTTCACAAGGTTTTCCTGGAAGATTACATAAAGAATATCAAAAGAGAGATAGAAGAAAAATGGCCAAATGAAAAGAGATCATTGCAAGAAGGAATGGAAAAAGCAAATAATGCCCTACAAAAGACATAAAAAAGACACCAATTCACCAAAAACAAAATGGTGCAATGGAAAAAAACTGCAATGAACAAAAAAAATCAATTGGTCAATTACAAAAGGAGTTAAAAAAGGTAATTGAAAAAAAATAATACATTAAAAATTAGAATTGAACAAATGGAAGTAAATGAATCAATAAGACTTCAACCATCAGTCAAATAAAAACAAAAAATGAAAAAAAATAGAAGAAAATGTGAAATATCTCCTAGGAAAAACAACTGACCTGAAAAATAGATCTAAGAGAGACAATCTAAGGATTATTGGACTTCCTAAAAGCCATGATGAAATAAAGAACTTAGACACTATCTTCCAGGAAATCATGAAAGAAAATTGCCCTGATGTTTTAGAGTCAGAAGTTAAAATTGCCATTGAAAGAATTCACTGATCACCTCTTGAAAGAGACCCCAAAATTAAATCCCCAAGAAATATCCTGGAGAAATTTCAGGACTATCACACCAAGGAAAAGATATTTCAAGCAGCTAGAAAGAAACAATTAAAATACCAAGGAACTATAATTAGAATCTCTAAGAATCTCTCAGCTTCCACATTAAAGGATCGAAGGGCCTGGAATCAGATATCCTAAAAGGCAAAGGAAGTTGGATTACAGCCAAGAATAAGCTATCCAACTAGAATGAGAATTATCTTTCAGGGAAGAAGATGGACATTTAGTGATATAGGTGAATTTCACCTATTTCTAATGAAAAGACCAGATCTAAACAAAAAATTTGACCTCCAAACACAGAACTCAAGAGAAGCACAAAAAAATAAAAAGGAAAGATCTCTTGAGAACTATGTTTCTACTATGGGTATACTTAAAAAATGGGGGTATAATCTGATTTTACTTTAATAATATGAAAAAGAACCTAGAGGTGGAAGGGGAATCATACTGGTAAAAGAAGAAAAAGGAGGTAAAATAAGGCAAAAAAGGAGGTAAAATAAAGTAAAATCTCATGAAGGGGCAAAGAAAACCTAATATAATTGAGGGGAAAACAAGGAGGGGAATAAGCATTGTGTGAATCAACTCTCATCAGATTGCTCTCTAAAAGAGAATATCAGACACATTCAGTTTCACAGAGAAACTTGTCCCTCCTTATATGGAAGTGGGAGGGAAAGGAGAAAAATAAAGGGATAGAAGGTAAAATAGAAGAATTAGTGGAAAGGTATAAAAAAAGGGGGAAGTGCTCTAAAGGGGGGAGGAATGTTTGAGGGAGGTAGTAATCAAAAGCAAAATACTGGGGAAGGGAGAATGGAGAAAGGGGAAAGGAAAGAGAAAAACATAACTGTGGATAAATAAGATGGTAGGAAATACAGAATTAGTTATTTTAACTGTGAATGTTAATGGGATGAACTCTCCCATGAAACGGAAGTTTATAGCAGACTGGATTAAAAGCCAGAATCCTAGAATATATTGTTTATAAGAAACACATTTAAAGCATAGAGATACATACAGAGTGAAGGTAAAGAGCTTCAGGTGAACAACAACAACAAAAAAAATCAGGGGTAGCAATCCTGATCTCAGATCAAGTAAAAGCGAAGATAGATCTAATTAAAACAGACAAGAAAGGAAATTATATTTTACTAAATATATGTGCACCAAGTGGTATAGCATCCAAATTCCTAGAGAAGGTAAGAGAGATACAAGAAGAAATAGACAGCAGAAATATACTAGTGGGGGATCTCAACCTTGCTCTCTCAGAATAAGATAAATCAAACCACAAAATAAATAACAAAGAAGTTAGTGAGGTAAACAAAATGTTAGAAAAGTTAGGTATGATAGATCTCTGGAGAAAATTGAATGGAAACAGAAGGGAGTTTACACTTTTCTCAGCGGTTCATGAAATTTATACAAAAATTGATCACGTGTTAGGGCATAAAAACCTCAAAATCAAATGCAGAAAGTCAGAAATAGTAAATGCATTTCGTCAGATCATGATGCAATAAAAATCACATGTAATACAAGGCCAGGAGAAAATAGACCAAAAGTTAATTGGTAATTAGGTAGTCTAATCTTGAAGAATGAATGGGTGAAAGAGCAAATCATAGACACAATAATTTCATCCAGGAGAATGATAGTAATGAGACAAAATTTGTGGGATACAGCTAAAGCAGTTATAAGGAGTAATTTTATATCTCTAGATGCTTACTTGCATGAAACAGAGAAAGAGAAGATCAATGAATTTGGTTTACAATTAAACAAGCTAAAAAAAAAGAACAAATTACAAACCCTCAATTAAATGCCAAATTGGAAATTCTGAAAATAAAGGGGAAGATTAATAAAATTGAAAATAAGAAAACTATTGGATTAATAAAACTAGAGTTGGTTTTATGGAAAAACCAACAAAATAGATAAGCCTTTAGTTAATGTAATTAGAAAAAGGAAAGAGGAAAATCAAATTATTAGTCTGAAAAATGAAAAGGGAAAACTTTCCACCAATGAAGAAGAAATTAGAGTAATAATTAGGAGTTACTTTGCCAAACATTATGCCAAAAATTTGATAATCTAAATGAAATGGAAGAATATTTACAAAAATATAGATTGCCCAGGTTAACAGAAGAGGAAGTGAATTATTTAAATAGCCCCATTTTTAGAAAGAGAAATAGAACCAATTATTAATCAACTCCCTAAGAAAAAATCTCCAGGGCCAGATGAATTTCCATATGAATCCTACCAAATATTCTAAGAGCAATTAATTCCAGTGCTATAAAAACTATTTTTTCAAATAGTTTATGTATTATAAACTATTTGAAAAAATAGGGAAAGAAGGTGTACTACCAAATTCCTTTTATGATACAGATATGGTGCTGATAGCTAAACCAGGTAGGATGAAAACAGAGAAAGAAAACTATAGACCAATTTCTTTAATGAACATTGATGCAAAAATCATAAATAAAATATTAGCAATGAGATTACAGAAAGTCATCACCATGATAATACACTATGACCAAGTAGGATTTATACCAGGAATGCAGGGCTGTTTCAATATTAGGAAAACTATCAGTATAATCAATTATATTAATAACAAAACTGACAAAAATCATATGTTTCTCTCAATAAGTGCAGAAAAAGCATTTAATAAAATCCAGCACCTATTCCTCTTAAAAACACAAGGGAGTATAGAAATAAATGAGCTTTTCCTTAAAATGATCAGTAGCATCTATTTAAAACCATCAGCAAGCATCATATGTAATGAGAACAAACTAGAACCATTCCCAATAAGATCAGGAGTGAAACAGGTTGCCCACTGTCACCATTACTATTTAATATTGTATTAGAAATGTTAGCTTTGGCACTAAGAGAAGAAAAAGAGATTAAAGGAATTAGAGTAGGTAATGAGGAAACCAAGTTATCACTTTTTGCAGATGATGTGATGGTATACTTAGAGAACCCTAAAATCTCAACTAAAAAACTACAAGAAACAATTCACAACTAGCAAAGTTGCAGGATACAAAATAAATCCACATAAATCATCAGCATTTTTATATATAACCAACAAAGTTCAGCAGCAAGAGATACAAAGAGAAATTCCATTCAAAATAACTGTTGATAATATAAAATATTTGGGAATCTATCTGCCAAGGTAAAGTCAGGAATTATATGAACTAAACTACAAAACACTTTCCACACAAAGTCAGACTTAATCAGTTAGGAAAATATCAAGTGGTCATGAGTAGGCCTAGTGAATATAATAAAAATGACAATATTACCTAATTTACTTATTTAATGCCATACCAATCAAACTCCCAAGAAATTATTTTACAAATCTAGAAAAAATAGTAGCAACGTTCATCAGATCAAGAATTTCAAGGGAATTAATGAAAAAAAAAAGGATGATGAACCTGGCCTTGCTGTACTAGATCTAAAACTATCTTATAAAGCAGCAATCATCAAAACCATTTGTACTGACTAAGAAATAGAGTAGTCAATCAGTGGAATAGGATAGGATCATACGACAAAATAGGCAATAACTATAGCAATCTAGTATTTGATACACCCAAAGACCCCAGCTTTTGGGACAAAAACTCTCTATTTAACAAAAACTGCTGGGAAAATTGGAAAGTAGTATGGAAGAAATTAGGGCTTGACCCACACATAACATTATGTACTAAGATAAGATCTAAATGGGTTCATGATTTCGACATAAAGAGTGATATTATAAGCAAATCGGAGGAACATAGGATAGTTTACCTTTCAGACCTGTGGAGAAGAAAGGAATTTATGTCCAAAGAAGAACTGGAACTCTTTGAACACCAGATAGATAATTTTGATTATATTAAGTTAAAAAGGTTTTGTACAAACAAAACTAATGCAAACAAAATTAGGAGGGAAGCAATAAATTGAGAAATCATTTTTACATTAAAGGGTTCTGATAAAGGTCTCATCTCTAAGATATATAGAGAATTATCTCATATTTATAAGAATTCAAGCCTATCTCCATTTATCTCTATTTATCTCCAATCGATAAATGGTAGAAGGATATGAACAGAGTTTTCAGATGATGAAATTAAAACTATTTGTAGGCTACTAACCAAGATGGCGAACTGCAGACAGCTTTCTCTGTGAACTCCTGAGTCCTTCCTTCAGACCCAGACAAAGTGAGCCTTCGAACTGGTTTTGGAGTGAGGGCTCTGCGAAACATTTGGACTACAACGCACTTCTATCAAAAATCTACCTTGAAAGAACTCCGGAGAAAGTTAGCCTCAGGGGAAATCGGTCTTTGGTCGCGAGCAGACTCCAGCTGGGGCAGAAATCAGGGGCTGTGATTGAGGGGCGGATTGGAGGCACCCAGGAAGCCCCTAGGAGATGCCTGGGCCACTTTGCTCTGCTTGCGGGCAGGTGCTTTGGCAGATCTGCCTTTGGTAAAGGGTGGATGGAGAGTAGCTGAAAACGTGGTCCTAGTGCAAATCTAGCCCGACCAGCCTCAGACCGGAAGTCAACTCGGCAAACTGCCCCAGGGTGAATACAAATTGTTGCAGTTTTTTTCTGCTGGGGACCGATATCCCAATTTTAAATCATGAGCAAGAAGAAGAGAGCTCTCACCATAGAAAGCTTTTACGGAGAAAAAATAGAACAGTCCCCAGATCCTGACATTATGAAAACAATCCCAGATGAAGCCACAAAGGCAGACTTAAGTTGGTCTCCCTTTCAGAAGGCTTACCTGGAAGATTGCATTGAAGAATCTCAAAAGAGAGCTAGAAGAAGAATGGGGAAATAAATTGAGATCAGTGCAACAGAAATATCAAAAACTGGAAAATAAGATTGGCGAATTGGAAAAAGAAAACAGTTCACTGAAAAACAAAATGGGTGAATTGGAAAAAATCACCAATTCGCTGGAAAATAAAAATGGTGAACTGAAAAACAAAATTGGTGAATTGGAAAAAGACAACAATTCACTGAAAAACAAAATTGGTGAATTGGAAAAAGACAACAATTCACTGAAAAATAAAACTGGCAAAATGGAAAAAGAATGCATTGAATCAAGAAATTCAACTGGCCAGCTACAAAAGGAGCTAAAAAAGATAACTGAAGGAAATAATACTTTAAAAATTAAAATTGAACAAATAGAAGTAAATGACTCAATAAGACTTCAAGAATCAGTCAAACAAAAACAAAAAAATGAAAAAATAGAAGAAAATATGAAATATCTCCTAGGAAAAACAACTGACTTGGAAAACAGATCCAGGAGAGACAATTTAAGGATTATCGGACTCCCTGAAAGCCACGATGAAAAAAAGAACCTGGATGCTATCTTCCAGGAAATCATGAAAGAGAATTG
>JAJPUD010017687.1:0-30628 GCA_023553655.1 Myrmecobius fasciatus
CTGTTTTAAACTGTTGCAGGGAAAAGGTGCAATCACCACATATTAGTTACTGATACAATTATGGCTACATACTTTATATGTCTATGTAGATATGGAAGTGGGGAGAGAGGTAAGCACAAAGAATGTTTCCATAAAGTGACAAGTCAGGATTTCTATCTTTAAATTACCTTTAAACTTGTGAATACTGAGGGATAGATGAAAATTGTGTCTCTGAGGAATTGTCTATTCCTTTATACTCTCTTATTTACACATTCTTAGTATACAAGTAAGTTCAGACTGAGGGCACTGTTGTTGATATATAATACCTGTTTAATAAGTACTTTTTTACTTTTCAGATTAATCAATAAAAAAGGCCAGGAAAGCTCTCTATTCAGAATAGGAGGGAATCTAGTCAAAAAAAAAGATTTTCATAATTATGGCACAGTGGACGGAGTGCTTGATCTGAAGTCAATCTTACCTTACACACCAACTGTATGGATAACATGGGCCAGTCATTCAAACCTTTAAAAAAAACCTTAAAGATATATAAATTCTAGCTGTAAAAATACAATAGAGGCTTATTCCATATATAAGAGTAGAGGTAAATGAGGGGTAAAGGGAATCAAACAATATTTATCTTTTAATCTTGGAGGTAGAGAAAACCCTAAAGAATCAGATAGAGAGAGTAAAACAAAGGAGTACCAAAAAACAGAAGAACTAGATGGCTTGCTATATGATACTTATAAAATATTTGTGGTAAATAAGCTATCTACAAACCCACAACTTTTGTTTCAATTGAGTTTATAACTTCTCAAGCCTGAATTTCCATTTCATTGTTAGCTTATTTTACTTTAATAGTTTCCAACATGTCCTCCAAGCTAATATCTCCTTGAAGACAATAAAATGAAATCACAATTAGTTGAAGACAAATAGTCCTTTTATTTCCACAGTTAATAAGGTTGGAAACACTAACCCTGCTTGTTTGTGGAGCTGTTTTAAGTAGTGGATCAAATTAATGTTTGGATTTAAATTTTTCATTATTTTATTGTTAGTAGTCATAATAATTTTGATGCTGAGATATTCTCTTGCAACTTCCACTAATTTTAGTGGAAGTCAGGCATGCAGATTTCAGGGCTGAATTTGACCCAGGATGCTTGGTTTAAGAGAGACATGCCATGAGAGATATCATCACTACAAGACTGCAAAGCCAAACAAATCTCAACATTCCAGCCTGCCTGAACTCTTTTCATATGATCAAGAGTCTTAAAAACTCCTTCTCTGATGCTTACTCTTCACTCTAACCCCACTATTCAAATGTTTTGGAAAGTAGCTGCCTGAAATTACCTTGGCAACCCTAATTTTATGTGCACAGAGTTAGCTTGTCATTTCCACAAAATAAAGTCAATATTCTCCTTTCAGCACTGCCTCTTTTCTTCATAATTCAAACTCAGCCAACTTCAACTGGACCTAGATCAAAAACGCTGCATTAGTTAGATACATGATAGTAGAAGCCTGATATGAAAAGTATTTACAACTAATAAGGATGACCTACTGCAAATTGTACAAGATCACCCAGAAATATTTCCCATCGTTAGGGATGACCTACCAAGAGTTATACAGGGTCATCTTTTATAAGGGAAAATATGCTGCCTACCACTCATGCTGTTCTGAATTTTAAATGATACATAAACATACTTAAGTGAAGCCAGTCTCTTCAGTGAGCTATTCTCACTGATGGGGTCTAGGGCTTCCATATCTCAAACTTAAGTCTTAACTTGGACTCCCATGGAAACAGAGTGATGTGAAATTGTGCTGAAATGAAGGAATATTCCAAAGGATGAAGCCCCAGAGAAACCTTTAAAATCACTGTGGCACTTCATCAGTAATTACTAAGCTCCATGGTTTACAAAATCCCTCTCATGCTAATATTGATGATCAGTCAATTACTCAGTAAGCTTTTATCAAGTGCTTACTATGGGTTAGGCAAAATGCTAAGCACTGAGAATACAACTACAAGCAAAAAGAAAGATAGTCCCTGCCCTTGAAAAGCTTGTATTCTAATGGGAAAAGATAAAAGGAAACTGGAAAAGGGATGGGAGAAAGTTACCCAGGATGGAGGCATGATAGAAAAGTATGGTATATATAGCCTGGTGACAAATGAAGAGATGTCTGTCAGGGCATCCTCCTCAAATAGATGATCTATCCAATCACAGGGAGAAGCCCAGGAAGGCATCCTCCAGTCCATGAGAGATTTCTTCATCTGTAAAATAAAGGGAGTAAGCCTAATGATCTATAAAGTCCATTCTGATTTCTATAGTAGTTCTTCCTATCTTCAGTTGAAAGTGTTTTGGAGAAGGGTAAGACTAAGCATTAATTAGGCATCTACTATAAACCCAGCAATTTGCTAAAAGTTTTACATATATTATCTCATTCTAACCTCCCAATAATCCTGTTACAGAATAGTTATTATTATCCCCATTTTACAATTAAGGAAATTGAGACAGATAGAAGTTAAATGATTTGCTTAGGATCACACAGCTTATTACTGTCTGAGGCCAGATTTGCACTCAGTTCGTCCTAATTCCATTCACAGAACTTTGCCCCCTATGCTATCTAGCAGGCTCTAGACAAATAAACAAATATAATTAAGCAGTGTTTTTTAAATTAAGGTACTGTGTTGAAATTTTTGGGCACCGATGCCATGATACAGTGGAAGCAATACTAGGTTTCTGATCAGCGAACTTAAATGGTTATCACTGAAGTCCAAAATCAACTTATTAGCTTCATACAATTTTACCAAAAGCTGTTTTGTTCTTCATTAAAAAGAGAGGGGAGGGCTTAGAAAAAATGGCTGTTATATTTTCTAGTACTTAGTAATTTTATCAAAATTTATCTTTGAAAAAATGTTTTTAGAAAAGTAAAAATTCATGCTATGCCAAAATCACTGTTTTATTACTTTTTACAGAATGCCTTTTAAATTTGTTATATATTTACTGATCTGCTCACACAAAGAATGTTGAACAGCATTTAACTTTTTTTGACAACAGAGAAACTTGTATTAGCACATATTCTACTATAATTCAGACTACTAAAACAGGTAGGAATGTTTGCTTCTATATTACTGTTATGCTTTTTTTTCCCCTACATTTTCTGTCCTCTCCCTCATATTAGGCTGTCTCTTGTCACTTCTTGCTGCTAACAGGGTGCTTGCCCCCAGTAGACTCCCTTCTAAATTTCTCAGTGGAAAAAACAGCTCATCAAGTTTATTGTCATGTCTAAAATAATAATAAATACGCTCCAAATGAAAGCTCAAGAGACTCTGCCATGAAGAAAATATATAAACTTTAGTATGGGCACTTTGCACATCCACTTTGGCTGCTAAAAGACATTTTTATTTATTATGAGTTCTTAGCTAAATTTCAAATGGCTAAGTTTCTGAGATGTCACTTCCAAGACTGGACTGTTTTTGTGACTATTTGTTTTACTATGTCCAGTCTACTCAACTAGTTTATAAACTCTGTGGGGAAAGATGATATTTTGTGTTTTGTTATGTGTGTTTCCCTACAATACAGTATACAGAAGACCAAAAAGTCCTTATTGAAGGATGGAAGCATTTTAGGGGAAAATAATATTTAAGGTAACTTATGAAACTATATTTGGAGAATATAACAGTGAAGAAAAGAACATTTCAGAGATAATGGGAACCTTAGAGATTATCTGGTACATTTTTTTAGCAGATAAAGAAAATCAGGCTCAGAAATTGATTTCTTCAAGTTCACAGTGTTAGTTAATCATAGATTCAAAATATAGAGCCAGTTTTCTTTTCAATAAAATATATTGAGGTGGGGTTTTGGTTGTTTTAGATTTCAGGTCTCCAAGAAATTTTGAGAAAGGGAAAGAAGGTCAAGACATATTTTCCATCATTTTAAAAGTTATCTATCTTTCAGGGGAAATAAGAGAGGAAAAATAACAAAGGCAGCAGATGATTAACCAGACAACAGGTAGAAAGGTGAAACTATCAATTCACCACTGGGTCCTTTAATTTACTACTTTAGAAGTTCATCAAGCATCAGGTTGCATTCTCCTTAGAGATGTCCTTGCTGGAGGCAGTTGAGTCAGAGTCAGGGGGAAATGTATGGTGGCAAAAGGCAAGTTCCAAGGAAAACGATTTTAAAGTATTCTTCAAATCTATATATGGATATTGATAAGATGAATGGCAGTACAGGAAATGTTCAAGAATATTTGAAAGATCATAGATCTAAAATGAATTTCTGGGATCATCAAGTTCAGGGCTTCTTAAACTTTTTCCAATCACAACCCCTTTTCACCAGAGAAATTTTTACATGACCCCACGTATAGAGGTATATGAAATAGGAAAATTGATCAAATAAAAATTTACTGATAATAAATCATAATTTCATTATGAGACCTCTTCAGTTATAAGACCCTATATGGGGTCATGAACCATAGTTTAAAAAGCTGGGATTTAGTGCAACCCCCTCATTTTACAGAAAAAGAAACTGAGGCCCAAGAAGATTGTTTCTTGCTCTGGGCCAAACAGGTAGTAAGCATTAGAGGTGAAATCTGAATCCAGTTATGTTGACTCCCAGGCCAGGAATTTTTTCAATGCATAAATCATATAAAATAGGCATTTGAAGGGGCTTTAGAAACCAGTATCAAAGCAATTTAGAGAAAAGTTAAAGACATTGCTTCTTATCTCACAGTGTTTTAACTGGAAAACCAGGACTTGAGGTTAAATTTTCTGGCTCTTCATTCAAAACTCCTCCCATAGCATTTTGATACTGTGAATTAAATTCAATGAAAGTTGGTCCTTTACAGAACCAACCTTCTCATTTTATGAATTAGGTAACTGATGCCCAAGGAGATTAAATGATGTGCCAAAGGCAGATAACTATCAGGCATGATATTTGAACCCAGGTTCTCTGATTCTATGACCTTTTCTACTCAACTTTAGTTCTAGTATTCATATAAGAAAAGATAAAAGCAAGAAAGGTTTCTATTACATTGGATGTACATCCTATAGCAAAATCAATGGCAGCACATCAACAAATATTGTACAAGTTATAAAGGCACAGGTGGGTTGTAACTAAGTCATTGCATATAGCATCCAAATTGCTGAGATTTTTAATCCATTTGTGTATTGGAACAATGTTTAAAATCAATTGGATGCTGAGGCCTTGATACAAAAATGGATATTTTAGGACATTCTACTTATCACTTATGATCTATTTCATTGTTTTGGAAATCAGTGAATTATCACACCATTTCCAATAGTAAATTCCCAGAGACCACAGTTTTCAAAGGTGCTAGGAACTTTTTTTTGTTATCATAAACACATGCTACCATTTTTTTTCTTTTTCTTATTCTATCACCAGTCACTGAATCCATATGGTACAGTAAAACAGATAATGCAGAAATACTACAACTTTCAACCTTCTTCCTAATCCATTTCCCCATGAATAACAAGTAAAAATATTGATTGAGTGTTGCCCTGGATATGACTGTTAATGAGCAAAAATTATCTTAAAGTTTACAATCAAATAAGGAAGCAAGTAATTTATTGATGATTACCTATGAGATGAAAAAAACAAAAATCTAATAGTCCATGGTGTTGAGAAGCTTACATTCTATAAAGGACAATAAAATTTAATAAAAATAAATAGTTGCTTTTATATATCAATAAGCATTTATTAAACATCCATCACATCAGGCATTTTGCTAGCTGTAGGGGACACCAGAGCAAAAAATAAAATAGGTCTGCCTTCAAAGAGCTCCCATTTGATCATAAGGAAAAATGTCAAGATCAATGGTACATCCACACAGTTACCCCCTGTTACTAGCATCATACACATCAAAGACATAGATTATACATGTATCATAGCTATAAATGTAAAAAAGCATCATAGTCTGCATGTGTTTTAGGAGTAATCATAATGTTTCTTCAACTTGTGAATATCCATTTTCTATGACTTACAATCCTTTGTGATTTCTATTTTATGGTTAATTGATTACATATATTCAGTTACTGCTTACTAAAAAAGTGGCATTTCCAGGAGATTTAGATTGTCTACAGGGAAAACAAGTAGAATGTTTGAAACTGAGCATCCTTCAAAATAAGGCCTTAATATCTATTGAATATTTTTGGATGACTATATTGAATTAAAATGAATACATGGAAACACACATGGCATAATTCATTAGGTAGCAGAAAACCCTTCATTTAATTATATGCAGTTCAACAGATATTTATTGGCCTCTTACAATATCAGCAAGTCATTATGGGAAGTCTTGACAATGAAAAAATTAAAAAGGTTTTCCTGGCTCCAGGTCTGGCCTTCTATCCACTGTGCTACCCAGCTGCTCACTATAATCTATAAATAACAATACAAATAAAATGCTTTCTTCTTAATAACCTTATACAATCATTCCAAGGCAAAAACAAGAACAACAAAAAAAACAATAGGAATAAAGGTGTATAGATGAGAAATCAGAAGAGAGGGAAAAGAGAACTACAATTTGGTTAGAATATGAATGATTAATACATTTTTCTAATCCCAAAATCAAAACAGATCATCTGTCAGTGGATTTTTTTCTCCTTAAATCAAAGCAATTATATAAATGCTTGTGACTAGTACAATGTCATAGCCACCATCATAGCTCCTAGCCCTTGCCACCTGTGTTGCACATATTACACACAAATATATGCGCATGGCTACAGATGAACACAGTACAGGATGGTATGTTTGTATGTTTGTGAGGAACTGCAATGTTTCTTCACCATGTTCTATTCCATCTTCTTATCTTTTGGGACTAACTTCAATGTGTGTTGTAGTATTTTTAGAAGTGGATCACTTGGTAGGTGATGAAATAATAGAATTTCAAGACTTCATCAACTTTTGCCTGGATTATCATAATAATCCTCTAATGAATCTCCCTGCGTTCAGTGTCTCAATTCTCTGATTCATTCTTCATAGTGTCAAAGCAATGTCATAATGCACAGTCTTAATCCCATCACTCCCCTTGAGAGGAAGTATGGCATACTGGATGGAAAACTCTCCTTAAGACCAGAAGGAGCTCGGGTTCAAGTCCTATCTTTGACATAAACTGATTATGTGACTCTAAGGAAGTCACTTATCTGCTCAATGTCCTAGACAATTCTGTAAGACTTTAACTGCAGAGAAGACTGGTATAACAAGTTTCCTCACTTGAGAAGGCCCTTTACCTACAAAATCACAAACTCAGTTACTTTCACTATGTAATTTAAACTCTTTAGTCATTAAGCTATTCTCATATTTTAATTAACAACCTTTCTAGCCTTAACAAGCACATTGTATTTTGTCAAATCCAATGATTTTTTGTTCATTTTGCTTTCCCCTAATTTTCATCTCTTTCAGATATTTGCAGACACTTTGTCATATGTAGAATAAACTTCATCCTTCTCAGACTTTCCCATCTCTGTCTAGTGAAATCACTTGGTTGCTAGACCCAGCTCAACTGTCACTCTTTTATAATGTGTTCCTTCATACAATTCCTAAGATAGCAAGATTTTATTGTTAAAAAGGGCCTTAGAATCCAACTTATTCATTTTATAAATGAGGAAAATAAATCCCAGTGTTTAAAAGTAATCTATTAAAAGCTACATAGACAAGAACAAATACAACTACAAATTATATCTTCTTTTTTTTAATTTCTCAGACAACTCTATTTGAATCCTTGTGCACTGAATCACTTTTTAACTTATATTGTAGTTATTTATGTGCATATGTAATCATTCCTACTACACTACAAACTTGAAATCAAGTCCTGTGGTGTTTTCCATCTTTTTGTCCTCTGCTAACAAAGTCCCTTTTTATGGACTTAGTTGTATGGAATAAGTTTTTTTATAAAGAATGTAACTACTCTGCATATGCTAAATATCAACCACCCACATTTCAGTATAAATTATTTGATCCAAATGATTTCTTCAAAACACTTAAGTTCCAGCACATTGAGAAAATGGAACTTTTTTTAACCAAAAGAAAGACAATTTTAAGACTGGCAATAATAAGATGAAGCGACTCCACAGTGAGTATCCTGCTAAACATAAAGACCGCATAAAAATGCTAGGTGAAGGTAAAACAAAGCACTATACAGCAGACAAAATGAAACAGGAATCAAGATACACAGTCAATGAATTTGTTCACAGTTTTTACTCATGGAAAGTGAAAGCTGAAATGGCCTTTGGAGTTCTACATTTTACATATAAGGAAACTGAGAACTGGGAAAGTCAAGTTGGTTTCAGAGCCCAAGACAAAAGTATAAATCTCCTAGTTCCCAACCAGGTTTTATTTCTATAATATGCTTCCAATTCCATCCAATCCATCAACAGCCTTGCCTAAGGGGATGAAACACAGGCCAGGTGAGATTTGATGGGGAACTTATCAAAGAGGAGAGAAAATGGAATTCAGAAGTGTGCTGGAACAGGCTCCTGCCAACTCTTGAAATCATTAGTTGTTAAATTTTCATTATGACCATTTGCACCTTGGAAATTAACAAGTGTCAAAAATCAAAGCATGAATTATTATTTTACTGTCTGCCTAGCTTTAATAAAATTATGAAGAAAATATTAAAAATGCAAATTAAACTTAAAAGTGTGTTGTGCATACATTTTTTCTCAGAGTTAATTGTTAAAGATTTACTAGGATACTTCTATTTAGAGGAGCACCAACAGCTAAGAGGTAGGGGAACTAAGCCAATACATTGATAATACTGAGAAGTTGTTGCTGTTGAGGTTTGTTCTTCATTCTGAAAGATGACCATGATATCAGGGAAATGAAGCCATAACATGCAAGTGAGTTGGATTTGAGTGAGAGAAGTCTGTACCAAGTTACCTGCCTCATTTCTCCTCTGGAACCATCTGGGTCCCGTAGCCAGATATAAATCAGGATGATTGAAAAAGTCCCTCATACTGAGAAGTAATGAAAGCAAAAGGGAAAAGTACTCTAAAGGCAAATATCCTTTATTAATTTTACAGATGATGTATACTGCTTTGACCAAAAATTCTAGTAACTGGGTCAAATAACCATTATTGGGGAATTCTAGGTGGCTTCCTAGAGTCAGGAAGATTTGAGTTGAAATCCAGTCTCAGATACTTCCTAGCTCTATAACCCTGTGCAAATTACTTAAATTCAATTTCCTCACCTAAAAGTGGAGGTAATAATAATATTTATCTCCCGAGGTTATTATAAGGATAAAATTAAATAATAATTATAAAATCACCAGCACAATTCCAGGCATATATTAAGTGCTATGTACATGTTAGTTATGATGATGGTGATGATGATAATGATGATGATGATGATGATAATGACTGATTAACTGAACAAGATAGAAAACTCAATCTTGTTAATTCTCAACAAGAAAGCCTGAGGTTCAAGGAAGAATATAAACTTTTGTCACTAAAGCTAAAAATAATGTTTAATGTAATCTCTTATGTACACATCTCCAACCTCCCTCATGTAAAACATCAAGAACTAACATTAGAAACATGTCCATAATCTTCAAAACTTGATGCATTATGCACAGTACACTAGGGCATTATTATACAGGTTTGAAAACTACCCATTTAGGACTTAGTACAATTGACAATGGAAAGTGTCATTCATTCATATGATTGTTCTCTCTCTCTCTCTCTCTCTCTCTCTCTCTCTCTCTCTCTCTCTCTCTCTCTCTCTCTCTCTCTCCCCCTCTCCTTCTCTCTCACTCACTGTCTCTGTTTCTCCCTCTTTCTTTTTTCTCTGTCTCTTTTTTTTCCTCTCCCTCTTTCTTCCTCCCTTTATCTGTCTCTTTCTCTCTCTCATGTATGCTTCTCTTTCAGGAGGAATACTGTACTCTGATAGCTAAGGTGTTAGGGCTAATATTCTATAATAGTTATATGACATAGCTTTATACAGTATAAAGTTGGGTCTGGAAATTTTCTTTTGCAAAACACTGTAGAAGCAGAAGAGAATCCAAGCAAACTAAATATGGAGTCAGATATGTTTTCACTTATCAGCTCCCAAATGCTCTTGTTACTGATTCATTGGTGAATTATGATTGGTTTGGATACATTTGCAACCAACACTAGTTTTGCAAACTAAAGAGATATGAGCCAACACTGAAATTAATATGATAAAGAACAGCTCTTTTAGACATTTAAATATGCCAGATCAAGCCTCTAACCTTTGCTATGCTTCTCATGACTAACCTTTATGAAATAGCAGCAAATGAGACAAAAATGTCTTCTTTATTTCCCCTTTTCTTCCCTGTAGTCATTTGCTCAGACATATAAATCCTCTCTCAATAAGGATCACAGAACTGAGAATAAAAAGGGAAAAATACAACATCTAACATTTATTATCATTTAGTAAGGATTTTCTGTGTAAGTAGACCTATGGTAGATACTGAGAAAACTACAAAATATAAATAAGACATAGCCTGTATATGTCATATACATGTCATCAATTAGTCAATAACTCAGTCAATAAGAATTTGTTGTATTGTACTCTAGTCTCTATACTAACTAAACACTAGAGAGAAAATATAAAATGAAACTGTCCTTACCCTCAAGGGTTTTCTGAGAAAATCCCAAAAGTCTCCTGTTGAATATTTAAGGCAACCAGAGATTTTGAGGTATGAAACTAGAGCAGAAATGTATTTCAGTCAATGAAGCAAATCAATGAAAGGCCAAGAGATGAGAAAAGAGGTATATAAAGAAAGGTAGTTTGGCTGGACCAGAGACTGCATGAGAGGAATAATGTATGATTAGACTGGAAAAGTAGGACAAAGCCAAATTGGGAAGAGATTGGGAAGGGCTTTGAAGATAATGTATAGGGTTTATTAACTTTGTTTAGGTCAACAAAAGAAAAACACTGAGAATTTTTGAGCAAAGAAATATGAAAAGTTATATACACAATAAAAATAATTCTGACAGTTATGAAAGATGGATCAAAAGAGAAATATAATTAAAGGAGCAAGAAGAATCAATGTAGAAAGAATTGTAAAGAGGCCATTTGCAGTAATTCAAATGGGTGGTAATAAGATCTCCATGTTAGGGGATCTAATCTAATCCTCTCATTTTAAACTTGAAGAAAGTCCAAAGTCAAACAAGTAAAAACGTATCAGCATCAGACTTAGATTAATGGTCTGGTTATCATAATGATGTAAATTTTCTTCTTGTTTTAAACCTATGATTTCAATGGTGTAACATCACCCTTGACCAATACAGAATTGCCACTGAAACTAAGAATCTTAGAGGCCTGGAGAGACTTGCATGAACTAATGCTGAGTGAAATCAGCAGAACCAGAAGATCATTGTACACAGCAACAATAATACTATATAATGATCAATTCTGAAGGACATGGTTCTCTTCAACAATGAAATGTTTCAAACTAGTCCAGTTGTTCAGTGATAAAGAAAGCCATTTACACCTGGGAGAGGCCTGTGGGATCTGAGTCTGGACCACAACATGGCATTTTCACACTCTCTATTGATGTTTGCTTGCATTATATTTTCTTTCTCAGGTTTTTTTTTTCCTGTACAGCAAGATAACTGTATAAATATGTATACACATAATCGATCTGTCAAATATCTTAACATAATTACATGTATTAGACTTTCTGCCATCTAGGGGAGAGGGTGAGGGGTAGGAGGGAAAAATTTGCAACAGAAAGCCTTGTAAGGGTCAATGTTGAAAAATTACCTAGGCATATGTTTTGCAAATAAAAAGCTTTAATGAAACTAAGACTCTTAGAGTTACCTAGGCATTAGGAAGTTAATCAATTTTTCCCAGGGTGCCACAATGAATATGTTTCAGAGACAGTCCTTGAACTCAGATATTCCTAACTTCTAAATGCTAAATTTGCAAATGACAGTGAGGTCTCTTATTAATATGGAAGTACATATTTTCTGAGAGAAACTGCTTGTTCTTGATTAAAAATATATTGAAGGATCACATCAAAAAAAGGAATATTTCACATGTAAAGACATATTACAATAAATATGGGACCACTAAAGAAAAGTTATGAGAATGCATTCCACATATAGGCTGAGGTAGGAGACTATCAGTATAGATTAAATCATTTAATTTTATATTTGTTTTATGAGTTTGTTTCATATAACTGTTTTCCTTACATTTTTTTAAAAATTTGTTATAAGATAGAGATCTTTGGAAGAGATATATTGGGAAATTAAGGTAATATAAAAACAAGAAATAACAATATATATTTTTAAAAGAGTTGATAAAAACTATTATTTATATGATGCTTTAAGATTTACAAAGTAATTACAATTATTATTTCATCTTATCCTTACAAAAAAATTTCCAATGATAGGTGCTATTACTATTCCTATTTTACCTATAAATTGAGGAAGCTAGAGATTAAGTGATATGCCCAGAATCACTTAGGTAGCAAATATGTAAGGTTAGACCAAATAAGATAGACTGACTATAGATCTACTCAAACAGAATACACTGAAATACCAATTTAATTTTCTAGTAATTGGGAAGCCAATGACTATTTCTTGACAGTTGTTCCTTATTTTCTGAACCCCATCTATATTTAATTTTAGATTCCCACATACAAATATACTTTGAAGGGTTAAGTGATAAGCTACAGTGTTTTTTCTAATCACATCTTGTCACACCTAGAAGTCACAAAACTACATGCTGTTTCAGTCAAAATTCAGTAAAAGTTTGAACTAGGAATGAAACTTAAATCAACTGTCCTGATGATTACAGATGATTAGGTCATCACATAAATAATTATCACTGTTTGAAGATGTAAGGGACACAGTGGAGGCTCTCAGAAGATCAATTAAGATGATAGTTTTTCAAAATCACAAAGCAAATAGGCTTGATGTCAAAATACATTTTCTAATAATTAGAGCTCCCCAAAAATAGAATGAACTGCCTTAAGATATGACAAGTTTCTCCTCCTCTGGGGGTCTTCAAGCAGAAGCTAGAACACTCCTTATTTTGTATGTGACAGTAGGGATTTTTGGTGTGGCTGCTGAGGTCCCTTTCAATTCCCAGATTCTCTGATTTTGTGACAGAAAGTGAGCTTCCTTTATTGATATCATATACATCATTGCTTATTTTATAAATGAGAAAGCCTTTGGAGAATTACGGAATTCCTTTAATAATAAGCTCTTCCTAAAATAAGGGTATATTTTAGATAATACTATTGTCCAAGTAATACTGTATATCTGTGGGCCACAGAATGCTTCAGTCTCTAAAGAACTGAAGTTTGAGGTTACCCAGAGGCCAATGCATAATGAATTCAGAATGAGCAGGCTTAGGCCCCAATAATTTTAAAATAAGGAATGTTATAAAAGAAATATATGACATAAAAATGAAATTGTTGAAAAGGAGGAATAACAAAGAAATAATTTATATGGTTCATTAGTATACACATATTGGCAAGAGATCCAAAGTAGCACAGTTGTTGGACTACATTTGGCCAAATGATGGGGAAACACTAGCAGATTCCACCCAGGATGCACATTCATTGATGGACTGCAACTTCATCATTGGAGGGACTATCCAAACATAGATCCCACTGGAATATTAGAGTACCTTTGCATTTTGATAGTTTCTGTCATGAAAAGAGCTAAGTCTTACTTCTACAATGTCATGCAACTTAATAGATTAGCAAATAAGTTAAACAAGTACAGAAGTTATGTGACTGCTATGCATAAGTCACTGTATTGTGGTCTATGATTGATTTCTTGGAAGAAAAGAAATCTGGATTTCCTGCTATGTTTATGATTGATGATATGCAAATCAAATTCAGCAAAGCCTTGTTATTCTGTAGAAACAAAATAACAAAATCCAATAATCTTTTCGTGTTATAGAGAAGTAGAAGTATTTCTATTTTAAATAAAGATGAAGCAATACTGCTTTGTGTAGAAAAGAACTGGCAACTAAAGAAACAATTCTTTCGCTATCCCTGTAGCATTCATCATTATTGCCATTATATACACATTGAAAAATGAAAAACATTCCAAAGTCCTATAGAAATAGAAACTACAAAATTATTGTAAGATTAAGTAAAGATTATAGTTCTGAAGTCAAATAGGATCTCAGAATGCAGATATGATAATCCTTTAAAAATGTCAACCAAATCTTACTAAGCACTTGCTACTATTGTTTTAGGTGCTCTTGAGATAAAGTAAAAATGTAGCACTTCCTTAATCCTCAAAGGACATATGTACACATATGTATCATTTTCTTTAGCTGTTGTTAAATAGTCTAGAAAGCTTACTATCAAGTGACATGGAGGGAAGAAGTAAGAAAATTCTAGAAGCAAAGTCCTAAGTGTCTGATGTAACTTTTTTAAAGAAAAAATTGATGATGGAGAATATATAAAATTCAGGAAAAGTTACCTTTCAGAGAATTCTAGCTATAGTTTTATCATTGTGTATTCCCAAATTATCTTGTATTATGTTATTTTGTTTTGTTTTATTTTTCTGGTGAAGTCCATAAGAATGAAGATAATTTAAGGAGATAAAGAGAAATGCTACCATTTGCCATTTTAAGTCTTTGAAAAAAATTCTTTAATTTACTCCTTTGAAAGGATGATTGGTTATACAGGCTACACAATTCTGAGAAATGGCCACTGAAAGTCTCCATGCTTTGGTTTTCATAAAATAGAAGTGTAATAAATGTTTGTTAAATGTTTTGTTGAACTGGTTCAAATAAAGAAAAGTAAATTGCACTCTGTGTGTGTGTGTGCAAGCACATGTATGTGTATTTTATTAATAGGAAAATGTGGGAAAATTTCTTCTAATTGTATAACCATCAATGGCAGCTGGATTTGGAGTTAGGGGGTTTCAGTTCAAATATTGTCTTTGACATTTATTTCCTGTGTGATCTTACCAATAAGTATTGCAACCACTTAATAAACATTTATTATGACATATCAGGTACTGTGATAGGAGCTGGGGAAACTATAACAAAGATGAATTAGTCCTTGACATTAAGATGTTTACATTATATCAAAGGATATATAATATGTATGTGTATATGTATATACATATGATCACATGTATATGTATACATACATTTATGCAAATATATAACATGTATGTAAAATAAATACAAGGTGATTTCAGATGTTGTTGGGGGAGTTGCTAGCAATCAGAGGGATCCAGAAAAACCTTGTGTAGGAGATGAGCACTTGAGCATAGATTTGAAGAAAGGCAGTGATGAGCAAATACAGCATTTCAGGCATGAGAGAACATCTTTGCAAAGATTCAGAGCTAGGGGGAGGCACACCAGGAATAGAAAGACCCAATTGTCTGGACTATCATATGTCATTGGTCCTTTTTGAAAACAAAGGACAAATGATAACTATACAGTGTGATAAGGGAAATCATATACAAGAAGTCCAAAAAGATAGAATAAGTTTGTAGATCCATTCCAGGATCAGAGATTTAGAGCCATCAGGGGCCTCTCATTCCACTTTCCTCATTTGAAGAGATAACTGAAGAGAAAAAATTAAGTGGTTTTGATGTTCAGAGTCACAAAGGTATGAAGCATCATATGGGAGATTTGACTATAAGACCTATGCTTTTGGAATTAATGCCTTCTTGGGGAGGGAAGCCAAGCCAAGAATGGTTTATATTTGATCCTAAAAGTAATGGGGAATCACTGGAGTTTTTAAGCAAGGGAATTACACAATGAGGTTAAATGTTAGCACTATCACTTTGAAATTGTCTAATAGATTGGAGTAGATAAAAAAAATGACCAATTATAGGCTATTGTAGTAGTCAAGTTGAGTGGAGATAGGGGCTTAAACTAGGATGATGACTTTCTGAATAGAGAGAATTGTATGAAAGCAAGAAATAATGTGGAGAGAGAGTTGATAAGACCTGGCAATTGACTGGGTATGTGAAGTAAGGGGGAATGAAGAAGAAAGTTTGACTCTGAAGTTACCTACCTGGATGACTGGAAGAATAATGATACTCTTGAAAGAAATAGAGAAATTTGTAAAAGGGATACATTTGGGAGAAAAGATATAAAGTATTGCTGTGCCTGTCTCAGTTTCCCTCAGTTACTGTCTCAGTCTCCCTCAGTTACTGTCTCAGTTTCCCTCAGGTGCAGTATCAGTCTCCCTTAATTGCTGTTTCAGTCCCCCTTAATTGCTCTGTCCCAGAATAGAATCCCCACTTCCTGACCTTCAGAAATAATTGGACTCACATTCCAATGGAATCATAAAACCTCCAGATGGTCAGCCTCAACCTACCTCTTATCTATCTATGACCCAGACAAGCAGCCTGCTTTGGCAAGGCTCCTTACTCCTAACTTGTCAGAACTGAATTTATGGTTTCCTTGGACACCAGATGTGCTCAGCTGTTCCCATGAGTTCTTTGTCTCCCTGAGCTATAGGAAACCTATATTAATCCATGACTTTCCTCAATGGAGTGCTGTGTACTTTGTACTCAGTTGGCTAACATGGCTGTGGCTGTGTTAGTCTCAGGCCTGGACTGCATTCTTTAAGACATGAGTCCCACCAGTCCTGATCCATAGCTATGGATTCTGAACTCTCAATTAACATCAATAAAGCATTACCTAATTTCCATGTGTGATACTGCCTCAGTTTCTCCCTGAGCATTACAGTATTATTTTGGAACAAGTTCAGTTTGAGATGCTTTTGGGACAACCATTAGGAATAGTCCACAAGGGATGGCACTTCAGGAGAGAGACCTGGAAATGGATACATGAAGAATATTTAGGAATCATTTAAATAGAAATGATAATGAAGATTGTTAGTTGATGAAGTCACTGAAAGAAAGCAGAGGAGGGAACAGAACCCAGGGAAACTTAATAAGTTAGAATAAGAAAGGAGACTTAAGAAGCACCCTCAGAAAGGAGAAATAATTTTAAAAAATGAGAAAAAGACAGGCACAGAGACAGAAAGACAGAGTGAGACAGAAATAGAGACAGAGAGAGAAAGACAGAAGAGTAATCAACAGTGTCAAATACTACAGAGTACTGGAAGAATATGGATTTATAAAAGGCCATTGAATATAGATTAGTGATAACCTTGGAGTGAATAGTTTTAGCTGAGTGATGAGATTGGAAGCCAAATTACAAGGAGTTGAGAAATGAGTGAAGGAAGAGGAAGTAGAGACATCAAGTAGAGATAACATTTTCCCCCTAGGAGTTTAATTATTAAAGGGAGTAGAGAAAAGACAACAGCTGAAAGGGCTAGTAGGGGTCAATGAAGAGAATTTCTCTTTTTAAGGTTGAGAGCAATGTTTATAAGTAACAAGAGAAAAGCCAGGGCATAGAATGAAGAGAAAAATTAGCAAAAGATAGGGATAATAATAGAGAGTACTTAGCCAGAGATGCCAGAGGAAATGATAGGGAGTATACAAGTACTATCACTTAAGATCTCTTTGGGCCTAAATTGACTCATCTTTAAAGAAAATAAGTTGAACTAGATGATCTCTGAGCTCCTTTCCAGCTCTAAAGTTACAATCCAATTATCCCACAATTTCCAGCTGAGAGACACAAAAATGAATTTATTTATTGAATGAATTGGTCAGTTCTATTGACTTTTTTAAAGAAATATATCAGTATTTCAATGAACATTTCAAATTGGCAAATTTGGCAGTATTCTGTACAAGAGTAAATAATCTTAGTCTTTATAAAGGTCATCTGTGTTGATCAATTAAGTTGGTAAGAAACCAAAATGTTTTGTTTGTTTTCATCACAATGTGATATAATTTGCTTTTAGTTACAGACTTGAATTCGTATGATGGTTTGAAATACTAAATTGACTTCAGAGGTGTAACTTGCAACTTAGAAGTTAAAAAACAATTTGCTTCTGTATCCAAACTTTTACTCTTTTGCTTGCATTTATTTGCAAAATCCAACTAACAAAGTCTTTATCTTTTGATAATGTAACAATTCCGTTTCTGTTTTTAAGAATTCAGCAAATCACTATTAACAATGAAAAGCTGTCACTCATTCCAAGTCTGTCTTTCTTCCTCAAGCTATTTGGATATCATCACTACAGTATTGCAAAGCTCTTAGGAAAAGAAGGAAAGAAGAAAATTCCTGGCCATGAATTTCAGGGAGGGGGAAGCTATACAACTACCATTCATATTGTCTCATTATAAATGTTTCAAAAATCATGTGGCTATGAGTATAGACATGAAGGATGGATCTTATCTTAGCTATGGTTGGAATCATCTCAAAATGCTGGGTAATAATAGGAAAGAGAACCTCCTTTATTTACCCATCCATCTAAGAATACCCAGCCAAGTGCATTTCAGTGGAAAGACAGAGATGGCACTCCAGCATTGATCGAAAACCATAGTGAGGTGGGAATGAGGTGGGATTTATGAGTCATCCAGAGCTCTAGTCCTCAGCCTTCCACTTATTCACTGTATGGCTTTAGATAAATCTTCTTTGGTCCTCAGTTTTGTTATTCTTAAAGTGAAAGAGTTGAATTAGATAATCTCCAAGGTCCTATTCAACTCTAACAGTCTGTGACTAGTTCTATGAGTAAAAGAAAATTTAAATTCAAATGAGAAGTTTATCCTAGAGGAAAATTTTTGTGGTTGAGTGCATAACTACTCCAAAGGCATATGGCTAAATAGTTCCCTAAGATGTTCATTGAAACCTCTGCAATGATGCCATAGGAAATACCTTTCTGTAGTTTTTATGTACCACATTTGTATCATGCCTCCATTTTAAGCATTCCTTTTCATTGTAAAGTATAAAACTTCTGAAAAAAACAAACAGTAGGACTAGAACAGGTTAAAAATCTTTGTTCTTTAGGCATTATTATGTTACTGCTTAAATAATATTCCTCTACTAGCACCAAGAGATCAACATCTAAAATTGTTGGTAAAAGTGGACATAACTTCTGTCCATTTCCATGCATGATACACTTGCAATAATGATGCAAATTATCCCAGGAAAGAATATGTTCTTTCCAAATAAGTGCTCAAGGAGCAGCTGGTGATTTGGATTCCCACTGCATCATCCACCATTCTTTAGATCAACGAAAGTATCTTTGGGGAATGAGTACTTTTATGATTATCATGTTTGTTGAACCTCTCTAGCCAATCCTGCATCCTTCTTCCCTTCCCACATATTAGCCCTGGCTGACACTGAAATAAACACATTGCAGGTGTGTTCTTATAAGAGTTGAGTTGTGAAGTATTGGTCTCCTGGGACATACCACAGAAAGCCCAAACAATTATATTGTACTTATTAATACTCATGGAAAATATGCTTTCTTCTTAAAATTGTCTGTAACTGGAGGAAGCAAAAGAGGAAAATTAGGAAGTTATATCCTCAACTGCCTGTGCAGAATGCAATGCCCTAATACAGATTTAATCACATATGATTTCCCCTAATGAATCACTTATTGTATTATTTTAACTCTTCCTTGGTTTGTCACAGCATAAAAATTATGACTTCTAATGCTTGGTCTTTAGTTTGGAGTGAGAGATAAGAGATCAAGTCTAAACTTGTAGGAAAAGGAACCAGGCTATCCTTACTTGGTGCTCCAGAATTTGAGTGTTTTAGACTCCAACACTATAGCTGAATCCAGGCAACTGGGAAATAATTAGCTCTTCAGGTTGGCTTTGGAACATTGTTATAAAAGCAGATTCTCTTAAATTTGGTCATACAGCCTCCAAAAAGTAAAGGAGAATGTTCTTCCTTCTGTATCAGAGACAATCTGAGGTGGTGGGAAACATTATGGACCAGAAGTCAGAAGACCAGGATAGCCCCTTTGGGCAACATACATAATCTCTTGGGACCATACTCCTTTCATTTATAATTAACGGGTTTATTCACAAGTATATCTAAACTGCCTTCTTATATGTTTATGATGGAGGAAGAGGTTCAGGTGACTCAGAAAGAGACTTGGGGACCTCTCTCATTACCACATTATACAAGGACAGGAAATGCAAACAGCTGGAATAAATAAAATGGAGCTTGGAGGATCCCCACTGACTCAGGCAGTTAAGTCTCTGGCACTTCTAGTATTTTTACTAACTAATCTGGTGCAGGTTCTATGGCCCCAAATCCCTTCCCAGGCAACTGTTGATCCCATTTGTCTTAGGCCTAAGGATTCTGCTACCCATGGACACCCTAATACTGTTCTCCAAAATAGTTCCCTATCTCCTTTGAACCAACCTCTGCCTTAGAGCTGACATAGTCATTAGCATGTGCAAGCCTTATCCCTAGGTCTAAAATTTTCTATTCTACTATTTTGTAGTGGTACCCTCATAAAATTAAGGTCAGATAATAATAAAAAAGTGCAGATACTATGGTCTGTATCCATCTTCCTTGGTAGAGACCATTTTAACCAAAGTGAAAAGATCTTTTACATTAAAGAAAATTGATATTGTATGCCATGGGACAAAAACCAAAAAAACTTACCCCAAAAATTAGGGAAACAACATCTCATGAGACTGTGAAAGTTGGCAACTTTCTCTTTCTAAGAGAGATCAGGGATAAGTTTTAATAAAGCTACCAGAATTGGGGGGAAGAGGAAAAGGAGTGCTCACAAAGATGGAGGAGAGAATGCTGCTAGCAAGAGAGCAGTGTCCATCAAATAATAAAATCACCTTTTTATGGTGGAGAGAGGTGAAGGAAAATAGCATGGCTTTTCTACCTATGATATTTATACCCACAGACATTTCTAAGTATCAACACTCAGAACTCTGGCACATCCTTCCACCGAACTATCCAAGAATTGACACCATTTTCAGGACATTATTGGTTTCATGCTGCAAAGTATCTGCAAAGACATTTATATAGTTCCTTACAGTTTGTGGTAGAATATTCTCCCGCCTTGTACAATGCATATCTTCATTACTGTTTCCTGAATGTTTTCACATAAAGCTGATGAAGTGAAATAATAGCCATATTCTGATGTATGAGTAAATGCTTTAGAGGTGGAATGAGTTTTATTAACATAATTTTGAAAATGACCTGAAATCTTTCAGGATATTACTGCTACCATGTATATTAATAATAAAATCAGATTTAAGCATATGAGATTTCCAGGTCTGCCTCTCCTGGCCAGTATGGAAATACTGCAATAGCTGTCTGTCATGCAGTACTCTGGAACTATAGCTTCTGAATCTGGAAATCCAGAGATGGTGTTCATGAAAAGTAATTGGGGAAAATCATTATTTGAATTTTCATGAAACTAAGTTATATCTAATTCATGCAATTCATTTCTGCAAGGCCCCTGTGGCAAAGCATAGTGAATGGTAAAATACTCAAAGTAGGTATTTTATGAAAATCCCTACCCCTCAAAGATTCTCAGTCACTTGCGGAAATGAGTCATTATTGAGGAGTTACAAGGTCAGTCCCCCCGGAGTTATCAGAATGTAAGGGGATCCTGAATCATTTGGCAGAGGGGAGTTGGAAGAAGAGTTATTCAAGGCAAAATACACTCCATATTATAATTTTGTCCTCCATCTACAAGGTCAACTAACTCATGGAAGTACACTGTTTTTTTTTTTTTATATGGTAGCACCACCTGTATTAACATCTCAGTTTCTTATGCCCCTTTGATGTAATATATAGGTTATCTGAGAAGACTTAGGAAAATGATTGATTTTCAGTGTGCTTATTTCTGGATGAATCAGGAGAGGTCATATTGGCAATATTTAATTTAAAAGTTTCTTGGTCCTTCTAAAAATGACAAAGGCTCTTCTCTCTTAGCTTTTATAAATTATTTAATGGGCCAATTTCATTGATGTTCTTAACAAAAAAAAATGGCTGGAAATCATTTGTGAATAACTTGTGACACTTACAATAGCTTTCACAATGGTGATTCACAAAAGCTATCATCATTGTAGCAGTCCCCTTTCCAGTAGCTCTAATTTGCTTGATTCATGTCTTCAGTAAAGAGAACAAACGGTTTTAAATGCATTTTGGCATGCCCAATCCAGGGTATGCAATCCAGCATCTACTAGAAGCTGGAATAAGCTGTCCTTAATTCTATCTACAATAAGAAGAGAAAAAAATGTTATTCTTCTACTTAATCTCTGAAGTAGCTATTTTCTCAAATAAGTGATAGAAAGAGTATTATGTAGCTGACTAATATGTACATCTTTAAAAGAAATCAGAAATCATCTTCTAACTTGGGATGGAAAATGCCATCCGCATCCAGAGAGAGAACTATGGAAACTGAATGTGAATCTAAACATAATATGTTCACCTTTTTTGTTTGTTTGTTTGTTTGCTTGTTTGCCTTTTCTTTGTCCTGTTTCTTTTTTATCTATTGGTCTGATTTTTCTTGCACAATATGACAAAATATGGAAATCTGTTTAAAAGGATTGTTCATGTTTACCTATGTCAGATCGCTTGCTCTCTTGGGGGAAAGGAGGGTAAGGGAGAACAGGAGAAAACATTTAGAGCGCAAAATATTACAACAATGAATGTTTGTGTTTAACATATTGGATTGCTTTCTGACCATGGGAGGGGGTAGGGGAAAGGGAGAGAGAAAAATTTGGAACATAAGATTTTGCAAAGGTAAATGTTGAAAACTATCTTTCCATGCATTTGGAAAAATAGAAAGCTAATAAAATTTTTTATTTAAAAAAATGAATGTTGGAAACTATCTTTACATGTATTGAGGGGGAAAAGTCATCTTCTATGACTTGCCTAGTGGCCCCAGTTACTAGTTAGTCATAAGACCACCACTATCTTAATTCTTAACTGAGTACTCTCTTTGGCTCATGGTACTTCTGCTGCTAAATAACTTCCTCAATGTATTTAAGGTACAGCTTCAATAATAAAACCATTGATATGGCTTTAAAAGATAGGAAGCTCAAGTGTTAAAACTTATGAATAGGTAAGCAAGCAAAGTTGCCTCTGACCTCAGAGAACATATTCTAAAGGCAGAATAGAGCGTATAAAGTAGAAAAGAGATAGAACAGGAAGCAGGAGACCACAGGGCACAGAGATGATCTGGAAAGGGAGTGAATGTTTGGTTTTGGACAAGATGAGACAAAAAGCTCATCTATTAAAACTCAGAATCCCAAGGGCAGTGTCCAAGGTTCCATTTGGGGGTCAAGATGGGGAAGACTGAGGGAAAGAGAAGTTGAAGATAGGATTCCTGTAGATGGCAGAGCAATGAACTAGGAAAGGAAAGTTCTATAGTAGAACATATACTGGTTTGGGAGTCGCAAAACCAGAATTTAGATCCTTATTCTTCTGCTTACTACCTATGTGACCTTCAGAAGTAGCATTGTGTTCCTGAGCTTCGCTCCCTTTTCTGTAAAATAAAAGGATCAGACTACAGTAGATGGGCTCTAAGGTCCCTTACAACTTTAATATTTTCTAATTCTAAGAACAGGGCAAGAAGAGAAGCTGCCAGAGAGACAAGAAAACTATATAAGACCCTAACATACTAAGTAGGAAGCAGAAATCCAAAAGAATATAGAAACTGAAGATGCAGGGAAGAGGAGAATACTGATATTGTATTTGAACAAAATGAATTTGAGGGGAAGAATTTGTGCTACTAAGGTTGATTTTGTTCCTAAAATAACAGAGCTTGAATTGGTATTTAACTGTTATTTCATTTTACTAAAATGGGTAATTTGCAAAATATCTTATGGCTAATTTCTATAATCCTACTAATACTATAGAGGAGGGGAAAGCTCAGAATCTGACACAAATTATTTTCTGATACTACATTAAGTAAGAACCAATTGTAATTGTCAAAATGAACGAACATCTGCAAGACAAGCTTCCTGTGCTATCTGGTATATTTGTTTTCTTGTTAATTCACCAAATTTGATCATCTGAAACATACTTCTCCATTATTAACAATTAGGTCCTAATTATTATTATTATTATTATTAGATTCTTAACCATAATAAGTTTTCATTTTACATTCAAGAATGCTTCGAGCTACATTGGAAATTCACAGAAATGTCTTCCAAAAAAGCAAAAGAAATTATCAGGAAATTCAATATAGTACCAGTATTTAATGTAAAGCCAATAGGATGTCAAATTATAATTATGAGTTCTTCAAAGGAAATAGTGAGTACAGTATAAAAAAATCCATTTGTCCTGGACATTCACTTATTCTTTGGTGGAGGGAGGATCTATCTGAAGTTTCTCTCAATATTCATGTGTATTTCACTTTAAGCATCGAGTATGTCTAACACCTTATGGCAACAATGCTTAATTTGACTAACCATTTCAGTCAAGTCCTCAAAATTTTGCCTGAAACACACCAGACTTTACTGAAACATACTAGGATATTGAATACTTCAACTCCAAAAGACAAATACTCTCTCTCTAAGAATTCATCATGTTCATCGTGATCAAGCATTCTTCCTATTGTTGGTGATTAAATAGTTTTAAAAGTAAAGAAACTCTAAGTCAACATTCATAAAATTTGACTTGTATGTTTTTAATCCAAAAATGATAATAATAATGGTAGTAGTAATTTGAAAATCACTTTATATAAAGGCAATGTTGGCTCTCTAATACCACTCAACCAACAAATTCAGCTGTTCATAATAATAGTTGTCATTAATGACTTGAATTTTGTTATTCATGTTTCTAAGAAGACCAGTGACATCATGCAGTGATGTCTTGACTTGCACACGAATTTGATTTGAGTGAGGCAGAGTTGTACAAAGTTGTCAGAATCACTCTCTCTCCCTGAGTCATCAAATTCCAGCGACAAGACAAAAATCAGTATGACTGGTGATGGCCCAGGAGGCAATGGATAGCCTTGGAGCCTTCCATATCTGACCAAATGGTAAGTGTTCCATAGAGCCTGCTTCAGCTGCCTTCAGTCACCTGTCACTCACCCGCAATCTGATTTAACCTTTCTGCCAAGAAGGTTTTACCAAGATGTGTCCATTACATATTGTTACAGCTCCTTGGAGCCACAGATAAGAGTTAGGTGGAAAATGGACACCAAAGGTGAAAGAGCAGTCTTGAATATGAGTCAGCAAGCCCTCAGGGGACTTAAGTAAGAAGTCATAGCAACCCTAAATCTTGGAAAAAGAATTAATTCTAGCACTGAGATTCTAGAGTGGTAAAAGGAATTATAAACTGTCATCCTGTATTTTCCTTGTGACTTCAAACATGTGATATCAGAGGATATAATTAACCATCTTATGTCTCAATAATGTAGTGTAATACAATGGGAAAACATCGTGGGTTTTAAGCAAAAGGACCCATTTTTGAACCCTGGCTATGGCACTCACTGTATGAATTTTGGTGAATCTCATATTTCTGTGTTTGGGTTTCCTCTTCTGAAATGAAAGAGTTGGACAATATAAGACTTATTATGTACCAAACACTGTACCTTCCATAAATTTACATATTCTTTTTAAAATCACTGCTATCTCTAATATTCTATTATCTTAATATATAAGTGGGGCAGTTAAGTGGGTAAGTGGATCTAGTGTTGGGCCTGGAAACAGGAAGACTCATGTTTCTGAGTTCAAATATTGTCTCAGATAATTACTAAGTCATTTAACTTTGTTTCCCTCGGTTTCCTCATCTGTAAAATGAGCCAGAGAAGGAACTGTCAAACAGTTTCAGTATCTCTGCCAAGAAAATCCCAAATGAGCTCACAAAGAGTCAGATATGATTGAAATAGCTAAAAAAACAATAATTAAACATATGGACTGAATTTCTCCCTGGTTATATATTGATTGAAAAAAAATAGTATGGAAAGACAAAATAGGTACTATATCTAAAAGCAAACACATCACCTCTATTTCTACAGGAGCTATTGCAATTCATTCATGTGTGCTTTAATCATATAACTCAAAAGAAAAAAAAAAGGATCTGTTGTGGGCCAGAAACTATACCAGCTGTATAAGTATGATATTCCTGTTACTTAGCAACTAGATAGCTGGAGGTTATCTCCTTGCAGTCATTCAAGATGTTTACAAGCTATCTAAACATGCAATGTATCCTGTTACCCAGTCGGGTACAATTACAAATCCCTCTCCCTCTTTCATGAGGCCTTCAATCTCATGACAAGTCCATGAAAACTTTCAAAGATATTTTACAAATTCTCAAAGCAAAATTGCTCAAGCTAATTCTTTAAAATCTTCCGAGAAAGGCATCCAGCAGTATCCCTTAAACCTTTGCCTGCACCTGTATATGAAGCATGCGTCTGAAATTTTATCATTGAAAGGGATCTTAGAGATCATTTACACTTACATTTTATACGTATTGGAAAACTGAGCTACAAAGAAGGCTAAGTGATTTACTGATGATCACAAAAGTAGAGAGAAACAAACCTAAATTCTCTATTTTCCTATACAGTGTTCTTTCTACATTGATCATACTTTTATTTCTTACTCAAGTTCAAAGTAAGAATTAAATTCAATTAAGAAACACATCATTTGTATCCACCTCAAGTTCAATACTATAACTTCTCTTTGGGGAATATTGGTCACTTAAGGCAGAGTTTGCCTTACTTCTAATCAGTCAAAAATCCTCCAGAAAGCACAAAATGCTGTGAATGAAACCTAACAACATAAGTCTTACATGAGACCTGTCTCACCAGAGCTTCATTCTCCATATTTTCAAAAAGTATTTATGCTCATATATATAAGAATTCAAGCCACTCTTCAATAGATAAGTGGTCAAGGGATATGAACAGACAATTTTCAGATGATGAAATTAAAACCATCTCTAGTCATATGAAAAGTTGCTCCAAATCACTATTGATCAGAGAAATGCAAATTAAGACAACTCTGAGGTACCACTACACACCTGTCAGATTGGCTAAAATTACAGGAAAAGATAACAATGAATGTTGGAGGGGATGTGGGAAAACTGGGACACTAATACATTGTTGGTGGAACTGTGAACGGATCCAACCATTCTGGAGAGCAATTTGGAGCTATGCTCAAAAAGTTGTCAAATTGTGCATACCCTTTGACCCAGCAGTGTTTCTATTGGGCTTATATCCCAAAGAGATCTTAGAGGAGGGAAAGGGACCCACATGTGCAAGAATGTTTGTGGCAGCCCTTTTTATAGTGGCTAGAAACTGGAAACTGAAGGGATGCCCATCAATTGGAGAGTGGCTGAATAAATTATGGTATATGGATGTTGTGGAATATTATTGCTCTGTAAGAAACGACCAGCAGGACAATTTCAGAGAGGCCTGGAGGGACTTGCATGAACTGATGCTGAGTGAAACGAGCAGAACCAGGAGATCATCATACACAGCAACAGCAGTATTACATGATGATCAATTCTGATGGACATGGCTCTCTGCAACAAAGAATTGTCTCAAACTAGTTCCAATTGTTCACTGAAGAAAACCATATATATCCTGAGAGAGGGATATGAAATATGGACCACAACGTAACATTTTCATGATCTCTATTGACATTTGCTTGCATTGTGTTGCCTTTCTCTGATTCTTTTTTTTTTCTTGTAGATAGGATTTTTCTTGCATAACTTCTCAAGCATTTCAACATTATTAACATGTAGTGGACTTCCTGACATCTAGGGGAGGGAAGGGGACTGGGGGTAAAATTTGTAATGGAAAGCTTTGTAAAGATCAATGTTGGGGAACTACCCATACATATGTTATACAAATAAAAAGCTTTAATAAAAAAAAAAGTATTTATGGTTCTTATTTATGCCACTTTGAAGATGAGAAAACTAGGGTCCTAGCAGACAAATCACTATCAAAAGCATATTAGAAAGGACACTAGGATTAGAAGCATTAGAAGAAACATTCTAAAAAGGAAAAACACTGAACCTTAAGTCAAAGGCTCTGGGTTTGAACACTAAATGTTATTTGCCATGAGTCTAATTGCTGATAAGTCTTTGGGCCTCCCTTTGCTCATTTGAAAAATGGCATGTTTGGACTAAAAGATCTCTCATGTCCCTTTTGGCTCTGGAGTCTATAAATTAATGTGATATTATAATTCATAGCTTATGTGGTGATGTACACCTAGTCTTTACTACTAGAAGAAGGTGAGTCTAATAGATAGCCTGGACTTGAGTCCAGGACTCTGAGCTTTGGGGGATCACCAAGATACCTAAACATCATAATTGGTCCAAGTTATAAATAGAGCAGGTCAAAGTTCCTGTGATGAACAACAGTGTGATCAGCCCATAAGTAGCTGCTGCATTTCCAGCAAGTGAAACAGGGAGATCTAGTATTAAAAAAAATTAAGATGCAAATTGAGAATTAATGTGATATTGTCCCCAGTATAACTCCTGAATTTATTATCATTTCTTTGGCTCACTGACCTTTTCTGCTTAAAAACAAAAGAAACAAACCTCTTCTCTCCTGTTACTAATCCATGAGACAATCCCTTAATAGAAGGAGTTCCAAATTATGTTTGCTTAGAAAATATAAACAATATATTCACTAAACCAGCTAATACCTACTTTGCTAAGTTTTAAAGTATTTCCAACATTTTGTGACACTCTTAAAATCTCTTTCTCTGTATATCTTTTTGGGCCATTTTTCTTCTGATACTTGTGTGTATGTGAGTGTACATATATGTATATATATGTATGTATATATATGTGTGTATGTGTGCATATGTGTGTATGTGTGTATATATGTGTGTGTGTGTATATTTGTTGTCAAGTTACCTTGTTATGCTTTGTTTACTGTAGTTAACTTTGATTCCCATTCAATGAAATCTGGTATAATCAATGCCTTTTTTAATAGAGTTTATGAGTCTATGAAGAGTTAGACTTTCAATAGTTGCTACAGACATTTGTATGTATTGAGTGCAAATCTGACCTTTGCCTTTGATTTCTCTGTTGCCTAAATCTCTTAGTATCAATTACATTTTCCCAAACCATTCTATACACTGAGATAAAATAGCCAGTACAAATGCAACTTAACCTAACAATTTCTCAGATATATAATAGATTGTGTCCATTTGATCCACGTTTTAAAAAAATGAACCCTCACCTGTGTATTTGGAGTGAATTTTGACCCCATGTGGTAGTAATAGCAGAATAATTGATTCTAGGGATTTAAAGCCAAAATTAAAGAAAGAGCTTAATATTAACTGTAAGACAGCTAGGGGATACAGAAGGTAGAGTTTCAGAACATGGAATCAGGAAGACTTGAGTTCAAATTCAGTCTCAGATATTTACCAGTTATGTGACCCTGGGCAAGACAATAAACTGCCATCTGAGTCAGTTTCTTCATCTGTAAAATGGGGATGACAAGAAGCACATATCACCTGAGGTTATTGTAAGGATAAAATTAAGTGATAGTTTTAAAGTGTTTTGCAAACTTTCAAGTACTACATAACCACAAGCTAGCTATTGCTATTATTATTATTAAAATGAACAAGTCTCAGGGTCAGAGTTTCTCTCATATAATTTATCTTTTCTCCTCCAAAACAACAATATTAGATTGATTTCACCAATTCCCAGGGCAGATCCTTTTCAGTTTTAGCCTTCTTAGGTTCTCTTTCAATGTTGCAATTCTGTGACTCGATGAGTTAATTTCTAAAAACTGATTTTTCTTTGTCAGTAAGAGGTCCAACAGAGAGATACAGGATAGCACTATCTACAAAGCTTCCCTGATTGCCTGCTAAGCAACACGGAGATAATTGTGCAACTAATCTCACATCCGTGGCAGCAATCAGGAAGGTGTCTTGAAAAATTTGTCATTGAGCTTTGTTTTCTTTCAGTCTGAAAGGATTGTTTTAACCACATATATAAGATTAGAATCTGGCATCCTGTGTGTTTACAAATGATGTCTTCAAGGGTTAGGGTAAGCAAAAGAAAGGGATTAAGTAATTGTGGCTTGAGTGACTTCTCCCAGGAGTGTTCTTTGTAGTTGAATCAGTCACAGCAAAACCAAAATCCTCCTGGCAAATGTTGGTATTTTGTTTAGCAGCATGTGGTGATAGTGGTAGGGTGGGTTTTTCTATGTTTGTTTTGTGTTAAATATGATATTTTAAAAGGAAGAATAATATTCCCTGGAAATCACACAAATGCCTTTAGTCAAAGGGAGCCAACGGAAATGGGTATTTATTAAGTATCTACAATACACAAAGCATAGTGTTTATTTTATAAAGTCAGGTAACCATTAAGAAAGACAGGAATTATTAATTTTACTTCATAAATTATGCAAAATTGGGTTAGGTGATCTAATTAATGCATGCACACGCATACATACACACACACATCCACATACACACAAAGAGGAAATTATATAAGAATCTAAAATAAATGTTCATCCAACCTCAGAACTGAGCATTCAGAATGCAGTGGAGTGAGATGAGGCAGCAGCATACATGCAGAGAGAAGAGACAAGCAAAGCCTGAAATGTAAAGTACCAACAATAAAAATTGTAGCATATGTGTGCACATCTGTTTGTAAGCTATTCTTTTCTTCTTTTTTATGGTCATTGTTTTAGAGCCTTTCTGGAAATATAGCCTCTATTCTGCAGACATCGCAATCTGAACTCTGACCTATGAAATACTGATGTATTTGACAATTTAATCTTTTCTGTCAAGTATTTGTGTTCTCTCCCTCTTTTACCCTCTATTATCTTCTCCTTTCTTCTTCCTACCTTCTCAAACTTACATCTCTCTCTTTCTTCTCTCTGTCTCTGTCTCTGTCTCTCTGTCTCTGTCTCT
>JAJPUD010017688.1:0-30626 GCA_023553655.1 Myrmecobius fasciatus
GTGCTCTAAAACACTATTGATCAGAGAAATGCAAATTAAGACAACTCTGAGCTATCGCTATACTCCTCTCAGATTGGCTAAGATGACTGAAAAAGATAATGATGAATGTTGGAGAGGATGAGGGAAAACCAGGACACTGATACATTGCTGGTGGAACTGTGAATGGATCCAACCATTCTGGAGAGCAATCTGGAACTATGCTCAAAAAATTATCAAACTGTGCATATCCTTTGATCCAGCAGTATTTCTACTGGGCTCATATCCCAAAGAGATCTTAAAGGAGGGAAAGGGAACCACATGTGCAAAAATGTTTGTGGCAGCCCTTTTTGTAGTGGCAAGCAATTGAAAACTGAATGGATGCCCATCAATTGGAGAGTGGCTGAATAAACTATGGTATATGAATGTGATGGAATATTATTGTTCTGCAAGAAATGACCAGCAGGACGATTTCAGAGAGGCCTGGAGAGACTTACATGAACTGATGCTAAGTAGAATGAGCAGAACTAGGAGATCATTATACACAGCAACAACAAGGTTATGCAATGATCAATTCTGATGATCATGTCTCTCCTCAACAATGAGATGATTCAAACCAGTTCCAACTGAATATATGTGTGTACATACACACCCATTGTAAGTACTGAAGAGCTTCTAGTAAGAGAAGGATCTTTTCAGCCATTTTATTGTTCTTTGTGGGTACGCCCAGGATCAGTATTATTTCGATGTGTGTTCTCTTTGCAAGAATCTTTTTAACCCTCTTATTCATTTTGTGAGATTGGTTTATTTAAAGCTACATAATACAATCTGCATAACTGCTTGCCCAGATCCACTTGAACTGCAACATCTCATAAGCACATTGTGGAGTTCCCACTGTTCTCTCTCAGTGCCTTATTGAACATGCATGTCATGTTCTCATCTGACAGCCGGTTTGATTGAGGGTTCCAGAGTTCATCCACATATTAAATATAAGTAAATATTAATTTCTTTCTTTTTTGCAGGATAAAAATAAAAATGAAAGAAGTGAAATTTTTTCTTCCAACACCAGCAAATGGATTTTTTTTGTGTGTGTGTGTGTTCCCACTAAGGTTCTATGCCCCAGATTTTGGAGTCTACTGATCTATAAAACTCTTTATGAGTTTCCATTTTTTATTTCTGAAACTTCCCTGCCAACTCAGAATTAATCACATAATGTGATGTAAGTATAAGTACTTACAGTTAATGAAGCATATGAAGTAAAATATAAGAATCAAGCAGTAAACAGACTTCCCATCCATCTTTCAAAGTGTGATCTTTCAGATTCAAGGAAATGAAACATGTACTTTACCTATCAGCCTAGCACCAGAAGAGAGTAGAACAAGAAAAAAAAAAAAAAGATTTGTGCATCTCCCCTCTCACTGCACTACTCAAGGAATTCTTATCCCCTGTCCCTTCAAACATCCAACCTTTTATCCTCAGAGTCAAAAAAGGTGTTTTGTTTCTACAGCAGAATTTCAGAGCATTGAAATCTTACAATCAGGATTTTTAAGGGATGAAAACCATAACTAGAAGGATGTCTGTAACTGTTGCTGGAAGCTTCCTGCTAGCAGTGGTTGGAATTAGTTAGAGTTGGGAGTGGGGAGAGCCTGCAGCTTCCTGGATCTACAATTTTTTTTTCTTCTATTCTGGTGCCCCTTTGAAACTTCTTGCATCATGCCTTTCTCTTTTTTATTTTTAATTTTTTAATGCAAGATTTTTATTTGCAAAATATATGCATGGATAAATTTTCAACATTGACCCTTGCAAAACTTTTTGTTCTAAATTTTTCTCTCTTTCCCCCAATGCCTTCCCCTAGATGGCAGGTAGTCCAATACATGTTAAATATGTTAAAATAGATGATAAATCCAATATATGTATACATGTTTATACAGTTATCTTGCAGCACAAGAAAAATCAGATCTAGAAAGAAAAAAAAATCTAAGAAGGAAAACAAAATGCAAACAAACAACAACAGAAAGCATGAAAATACTATGTTGTGGTCCACACTTAGATCCACAGACCTCCCTCTGGATGTAGATGGCTTTCTTCATCACTGAACAATTGGAACTGGTTTGAATCATCTCATTGTTGAAGAGAACCAAGTCCATCAGAATTGATCATCGTGTAGTCTTTTTTTTTCTTTTTTTTTTTAGTTTCTGGAAAGCCTTTAATATTGGATATACTTCTTCAACATGTATACTTATATTTTAGACAAGCATTATTGTTTTTTTTAATTTTATTTTATTTGCAAAACATATGTATGGGTAATTCTTCAACATTAACCCTTACATAGCTTTCTGTTACAGATTTTCCCCCCCAACTCCCCACCCCTCCCCTAGATGGCAGGATATCCACTACGTGTTAATTATGTTAAAATATTTGACAAATCGAATATATGTATACATATTTCCAAACTTATCATTGTTGTGCAAGAAAAATCGTATCTACACAGAAGACATATCAGATAAAGGAAACACAATGTAAGCAAACATCAATCAAGAGTATGAGAATGTTATGTTGTGGTCCATATTTCACATCCCTTTCTCTGGGTGTATATGGCTTTCTTCACTGAACAATTGGAAGTGGTTTGAAACATTTCATTGTTGAAGAGAGCCATGTCCATCAGAATTGATCATCATATAGTATTGTTGTTGCCATGTATAATGATCTCCTGGTTCTGCTCATTTCACTCAGCATCAGTTAATGCAAGTCTCTCCAGGCCTCTCTGAAATTGTCCTGCTGGTCGTTTCTTACAGAACAATAATATTCCATAATATTCATATACCATAATTTGTTCAGCCATTCTCCAATTGAAGGGCATCTATTCAGTTTCCAGTTTCTAGCCACTACAAAAAGGGCTGCCACAAACATTCTTGCACATGTGGGGCCCTTTCCTTCCTTTATGATTTCTTTGGGATATAAGCCCAATAGAAACACTGCTGGGTCAAAGAGTACATCATGTCTTTCTCATGAGAGTTTGTACTTACCTTCCCACCCTCCCTAAGATGCTGAAAACTTTCCTCTCCAAATAGAGTCTACTCTGGAGTAGCATTAGCATGAGCTTGGCAGGAATGTGAGAGTTGTATTGTGTTAGGGTTTGTGTGTGATGTCTCCTGAGGGAACATGTTCCCTCTACATAATCTAAATCCATCTTAAGCTCAACAAATCTCCTTGTTTATACTACTTGGCCAGATACCTATTTCTAATGTTGGACCTATGGAATTAACTCCTCACAGAATGTTCATCTAATGATGTTTTTTTTAGGGTAATCATTATTGTTTTGGTTTTGTCTTTTTATTTTCCCAGTTACATGTAAAAACACCTCTTTCTTTTTAGTTATATATGTCCATTCTTTTTTACATATTTCTTTATGAATCATCTTGGGAGAGAAGAATCAGAACAAAAGGGAAAAAACCATGAGAGAGAGAAAAAAAAAACCAGAAGAAAAAAGAAAGGGAACCCAGCATGTGTTGCTTTATATTCAGTCTCCATGGTTCTCTCTCTGGATGTGGATGGGTTTTCTATTCACAATTTATTGGAATTGCCTTGGATCACTGAACTGCTGAGAATAAGTCTGTCAGAGCTGATTGTCACACAAACTTGCTGTTGATATGTACAATGTTTTCTTGGTTCTGCATGTTTCCCTTAGCATCATTCCAGATCTTTCTAAAATCAGCTTATTTATAATTTTTATAGAACAATAATATTCCACTACTTTCATATACCAGCCATTCCCCAGCTGATAGGCATCAACTCATTTTCCAATTATTTGCCAACACAAAAGGAGCTACTACAAACATTTTTGTTCATGTGGATCTTTTTTGTGTTTTTATAATCTCTTTAAGATACAGACCCAGTGGGGTCTGGATCAAAGGGTATGAACAGTTTGATAGCTCTTTGGACATAGTTCCAAATTGCTCTCCAGAATGGTTGGATCATTTCCAAATCCATCAACAATGCATTGGTGTCCCAGTTTTCCCGCATCCTGTCCAATATTTGTCATTATCTTTTTCTGTCATCTTAGCTAATCTGAGTGCTCTGAGGTGGTATCTAAGAGTTGTTTTTAATTGAGATTTCTCTTAATAGGGATTTAGAGTATTTTTTCCTATGACTACAGATGGCTTTAATTTCTTTTTTTGAAAATTGTCTGGTCATATCCTTTGACCATTTATCAATTGGGAATGACTTGAATTCTTATAAATTTTACTCAGATCTTTATATATTTTAGAAATGATCCTTTATCAGAAACACTGGCTGTAAAAACTTTTCCTCCAGCTTTCTGCTTTCCTTCTAATCTTAGTTGCGTTGGTTTTGTTTGTGCCAAAACTTTTTAATGTAATGTAATTAAAGGTGTTAATTTTGTATTTCATGTTCTTCTCTATTTCATCTTTGGCCATAAATTCCTCCCTTCTCCAAAGGTCTGATAGGTAAACTATCCCTTATTCTCCTAATTATCATCTTATAGTATCACTCTTTATGTATAAATCATGTACTACTCATTTTGACCTTATTTTAGTATGCAGTGTGAGATGTAGCACTGTGCCAATTTCCAACATATTGTTTTCCAGTTTTCCTAGCCATTTTTATCAAATAGTGAGTTCTTATCCCTGAAACAGGAGTTAGGGGCTTTAACTAATACTAGGTTACTATATGATTATTGTGTCATGTGTATCTCACCTATTCCACTGATCCACCACTCTATTTCTTAGACTGTACCATATGGTTTTTATGATTGCTGCTTTTTAATAGTCTAAGGTCTGGCAATGCTAGGCTACTGTCCTTTGTAATTTTTTTCAGTAATTCCCTAGAATATTCTTGGTTTTTTGTTCTTCCAGATGAATTTTGTTACTATTTTTCTAGCTCAACAAAGTAACTTTTTAGCAATTTGATTGGTATGACACTAAACAAGTAGACTAAGAATTGTCATTTTTATTATATTAGTCTAGCCTCCCAATGAGGAATTGATATTTTTCCATTTGTTTAGGATTGACTTTATTTCCATGAAAAGTGGTTTGTAATTGTGTTCATAGTTCCTGGGTTTGACTCGACAGGTAAACACCCAAATATTTTATTTTGTTCACAGTTATTTCAAATGGAATTTTTATATGTCTTTCTGCCTATTCATCAGTGTACTATACTATCCTCTCCTATCTTCTCCTATTTTCTCCTTTCCCATCCCATCCCATCCCTTCCCATGCCATCCCATGCCATCCTATACCACCCTATCTTATCCTGTCCTATCATATTCTACTTCATTAGTAATATTTAGAAATGCTGATGATTTGTGTGGGTTTATTTTATGTCTTGCAAATTTGCTAAAACTGTTTATTTTTTTCAAGTAGATTTTTGGATAATTCTCTTGGATTCTCTAGGTATATCATCTGCAAAGTGTGAGAGTTTTATCTCCTCATTGCCTACTCTAATTCTTTTAATATTTTTTTTCTTTTCTTATTACTAAAGCTAATATTTATAGTACTATATTGAATAATAGTGGTGATAATGGACATCCTTGTTTCAGCCCTGATCTTACCAGGAATGTGCCTATCTTTTCCCCATTACAAATAATGTTTGCTGATGATTTTAGATAGGTGCTGCTCATCATTGTAAGGCCAACTCTATTTATTCTTATGCGCTCTAATTGTAACAGCAATGGTATTATATTTTGTCCAATTTTTTTCTGAATCTATTGAAATTATCGTATGATTTCCATTAGCTTTGTCATTATGGCAATAATTTTCCTTATATTGAACCAACCCTGCATTACTGACATTAATCCCACTTGGTTATGGTGTATTGTTTTGCTGATAAGTTGTGGTAATCTCTTTGATAATATTTTACTTAAAGTCTTTGCATTAATATTCTTTAGGAAGATTGGTTTGTAATTTTCTTTCTCTGTTTTGGCTCTTTCTTGTTTAGATATTAGCACTATATTTGTGTCATAGAGTATTTGACAGGACTCATTCTTTGCCTATTTTTCCAAATAGTTTACATGATATTTGAATTAATTGTTCTTTAAATGTTTGGTTAAATTCATTGTAAATTCATCTGGCCTTGGAGATTTTTTCTTAGGGAGTTCATTTAATGGCTTGTTCAATTTCTTTTTCTAAAATTTTCTAAAATAAGTAATTTATTTCCTCTTTTGTTAATCTAGACAATTTATATTTTTGTAAATATTCATCCATATCAATTGGATTGTTGGCACACAGTTGGGCAAAATAGGCCCTCATTATTGTTATTTTAGTGATAAGTTCATCCTTTTCATTTTTGGTGCTGGTAATTTAGCTTTTTTTCTTTCCTTTCTAACTAATCATAGGTTTATTTATTTTTTTTATTTTTTCCACAAAACCAACTCTTAATTTTATTAATTAGTTCATTAGTTTTCTTACTTTCAATTTTATTAATCTCTCCTTTAATTTTCAGAATTTCTAATTTGGTATTTAATTGGGTTTTTAATAATATGTTCTTTTTTCCAGCTTTTTTAGTTGCATGCCCAATTCATTGATTTCCTCTTTCTCTATTTTATTCATGTAACTATTTGGAGATATAAAATTACTCCTAAGAACAACTTTGCATCCCATAGGTTTTAGTATGTTGTCTCATATATGTCATTCTCCTGGATAAAATTATGAATTGTTTCTATGATTTGTTATTTGATCCATTTTTTTTAGAATTAGATTATTTAATTTCTAATTGCTTTTTAGTCGATTTTTCCTTGAGTCTTTATTGAATTCAGTTTTTACTTTATCATGATCTGAAAAGGAAATATTTACTATTATTTCTTTCTGCTTTTGATTTTGAGGTTTTTGTGCCCTAATATATTGTCGACTTTTGTGTAAGTGCCATGTATTGCTTAGAAAATATATATTCCTTTCTGTCCCTATTCAGTTTTCTCTAGAGGTCCATCATATCTAAGTTTTCTAAGATTCTATTAATCTCTCTAGTTTCTTTCTTGTATATTTTGTGGTTGGACTTAATAATTCTGAGGGATAGGGGAAGTGGAGATTCCCCACTAGTATGGTTTTGCTGTCTATTTCTTTCTGTAATTGGCTTAACTTATCTAAGAATTTGGATGCTGTACCACTCGCTGCATATACATCTAAGATCATTACCACTTCATCGTCTATGGTACCCTTTAACAAGATGTAGTTTTCTTCTTGATCTCTTTTTAATTAGATCTATTTTTGGTTTTGGTTTATCTAAGATCAGAATTGCCACCCCTTCTTTTTTTTGCCTTGGCAGAACCATAACTTTTACCCTTACTTTATATGTATCTCCCTATTTCAAATGAGATTTTGAAAACAACATGTTGTAGGATTCTGATTCTTAATTAATCTGCTATCTGCTTCCATGTTATGGAAGAGTTCAACCCATTCACATTCACAGTTATGATTATCAGCTGCGTATTTCCCCTTCATCCTATTTTCTCCCCTGTATATTCTTTTGTTCTCTCTTTCCACTCTATCCCTCCTTAGTAGTATTTTGTTTCTCAACCTGCCCTCCCTTCTATTATCCTTTCTCTCTTCTCTTACCCTTTTCTCCTAGTGTTTCTGCCTTTCTTTTTGTCTATGCCCTCTATTTTCTTTCCCTTTTCTCCTCCTACTTCTTTGTACGATAACATAAATTTCTATATCCATCTGACTGAATACTTATTCCCTCTTTGAGCCTAAACTGATGAGGTTAAGCTTCAGACAATGCTCATCCCCCTCCTTCTCTCCCTCTAGTGTAATAAGTGCCTTTTCATGTGACCTAATTTATCCCATTTTACCTCCCCTTTCCTCTTCTCCCAATATAATCCATTTTCCATTCCTTAATGTCTTTTTCTTTAATATCACATCAGAGTCAATTTATACCCACACTCTTTGCCTTTGTATGCTCCCTCTAACTGCCCCAATAAGAGACACAATTCTCAAGAGTTGCAAGTATCATTTTCACATCTAAGGGTATAAATAGTTTAACCTTTAAATAAAGAGGGAGGGGGGGTTCTTTCCTGTTTACAAATCTATGCTTCTCCTGAATCCTGTTTTTGAAGATCAAATTTTCTATTTATTCTTTTCAATAGAAATATTTGAAAGTCCTTTCATTGAAGATCCAACTCTTCCCCTGAATGATGATGCTCAGTCTTGCTGAGAAGGTGATTATTGGTTGTAAGCCTGACTATGGCTCCACAATATATTTTTTTCAATAGAAATGTCATAATTTATTCTGCTTGTTTTAAAAAAAAAGTCATCATTATGTAACAAAATGTCTTCTCAGAAGAAAAAGTATATTATTCAGGTCATAAATAATCAGCAAACATACAACCAACCTTGGCAGCTCAAAAAAAAAAAAAAAGAAAAAGAAAAACACTCTTGACTGGTTCTTTCCTATCAGTTCTAAGAGAACAAATGTTTAACGATGTATTTACAGGATTATGATAGTCCAACCAAAAAAAAAATGAAATTTATATTTGATTTTTTCTAGAAATGGAATCTGAGGTTTGTGAAAGCCAAACACATCTACACAAATAAATAATGACAACTTTACCATTGTGTGTGTATGTGTGTGTGTTTGTGTATACACACATACATATACATATAAATGTCAAAAAGAAACAGCTCTTTTGCTGGCTAAGTGTTCAGAAATGGTAATACTGGCAGGCTTGCCAAACATAAAAACTAAAGTTCTGAGAAGAGAGGCCATTCCAATCAGTCTACAATATGAGCTATTTTTATAAGGATGCTTCCAGTTTCCTGAAGAGGATGCAAGAATGTCATGGGGACATCTTCATTGTTCAGATTGCTAGCCATTTACATCACCTGTGTCAGAAATCCTTTCTATTTTGTTGCCATCTTGAAGGAGAACCAAAGCAAGCTGAACTCATCCAAGTTGACAATTGATTGGGTATTCAAATTCTTTGAGTTCTAAGAACAACAACAACAACAACAAAAAAAAACAATCAGAGACATATAATGAGAAATAATAGTTTAAAGCACTTAATGGGTACTTATTTAGTTGGTATAACCCAGGCCATGATGGATAACCTGCAGATCCTGATGTTAGAACCTGATGTTGTTAGGAGACCAGGACCCCAGGAGTAGAAGCAGGAAGGCCTATTTCAATATTGCTACAACATCATCTTTAGAGTGAGTTACCTGGCTTTATTTGGGAACCTTCCTACTAATGGAAAGGCAGGATTCTGTTCCAATCCCAGGAAGTTTTTGAAGAATTCAGGAAATTTGACATTCTCTTTTCCTTGATCTTTTTCTTTGTGCTGCTGCCAAAGAAGAAGCAAGAAATTAGGTGATTCGACACTTTTTCTGGGATATTCTCTCTTCAGGGCACATCATGGAGAGGGATAATGTGAGTGGATGGATCCTTTCTGCTCAGGAGTAGCAGGCTGATGGAGAGCCTGAGAAAGCATATAGCCAGTTTAACTTACTAATGCTCTGGACTTCCCAGAGCAATCCAGGTGTTGTGTCCTTCTGGGCCCTCCAGCTTCTCCAGGAAAATCTCCTGAAAAATCCTGAGGCTCTGAAGGCTGTGAAGGAAGAGGCAGGTGTCCTCAGGAAATTGGGGCAGGATGAGACCAGGTGGTACACCCATCACTGCTGAGTATAGCATGCTACAGCAGAACCCAGTGCTGGACAGCCATGGAGGAGACTTTATGCTTGGGGGGTATCGCTCTCCTGGCTAGGGTGTGAAGCAGAACATGATCCTGAAAATGGATGATGGCAGGAAGTATGTCCTCTGCCAAGGAGATGAAATGTCCATCTTCCCCTACCTTTTCTTCCATAGGGACCCAGATCCCAATATATTGGTAGCAGCAGAAAGATAGTTTTCTACAAGCAAGGGAGAGAGATCAAGACACACATGTTACTGTTGGGTGCTAGCACCACCATCTGTCCTGGAAGATTCTTTGCCCTCAGTGAGATGAAAATGTTTGTGTTCTTAATGGTCACATAATATGACATAGTTGATCAGGAGGTAAAGATCTCTTTAATAAATAGGAAGAGATTTGGAATTGGTGCCACCCAGTCAATACATGATGATGTTCAGTTCCAATATTGGATACGCTTCTAGCTTGATGATGAAAACATTTTTACAAGGTCAAAGCTGCAGTGGAATACAGTCACTATATCCCCTCTTGAACCACCCACTCATTCCCCAGATTCTTCTCTCTTGTAAGATGGCTCTCATTCTTGCCACACTATTAAACTGCTTTCCAGTGTATTTCCTAATCAACACCTCCAGTTGTCTTTTCTCAGACCTCTTTCATGTTTATAGCTTTTTCCCCTTTTTACTATCCCTTCCACCTGAATACTTTCGTTTCCCTCATGTGCCTCTCTGACCCTTCCTTAATTTCCTTGAGTGAATTCTCTTCTGCTAATGGGTAGGAGTTGTGGAGAGATTGGTTTCACCTGAATACTATGGTAAAAGGCCTACAAATTATTGGGTGTGTCCCATGGTATAATGGGCTGCCTTGGACACAGTGGGATTAGAGTGGTAGGGCAAAGATTGACCAACTCCTTTGCAGGGATGTTGTGAAGAGTACTCCTGCTCAAGTACAAGTCTGATTGGATGGCCTCTGTGGTCCCATCCAGGCTGAGATTGTAGCAGTGTACAGTTATTTGTAGGACTTCTTCTTTTCTGTCACCCTGCTCTCTTCCTCTGTCTGACTGCACCTTCTCTGGATTCCCTGCAAACTCATCTTCTTTCTCCTGCCTTTGAGCTCCCAAGGTTCTATCCTGGCCCTTCTATTCTTTCTCTTCCCTCTATCCCCTGGTCATCTCTTATGATATTGTTTGAATACAGACTGAAGCATACTATTTTTCACTTTTGTTCTTTCATTTTTTTCTTTTGTATTTGAATCTTTTTATACAAAATGACTACTATGGAAATGTTGTACCTGATTGCACATATGTAACCTATATTTGCTTACTGTCTCAAAGAGGGAGAGAGGAAGTAGGGGTAGAAATAGCAACTCAAAACTTTAAATTAAAAATGCTTTAAAAAAAGAGACCTAATACAACTATAATTGACATTATTCTGAGTCTAATTCCATTAGATCATTTAGAAATGGTGCTGAGTCAATGATTAATGATTCCAGTAACCCTACAGGGTCGACATCTATGACCTACAGATGGAATTTTCATGGAGAAAGACAAGAGAACAATTCTTGGCATGGGCTGAGGTAGGATTATTCTGATTTGAATTCCCCAGTATGCCAGGCTATGCTACATATATGATTTATGCCTGGGATTGATTATGTCTCCATTTATGACTACAGGTGATCAGTAGGAACAAAATACCAAATCTTTACCTCTGGCTAATACTAGAGTATATCTGAGCAACTATAATAAGATTCAAATTTAAGATCTGAACTATAGAATTTTAGTTCTTTCTATAGCCTGACCTTCTAAGTAGTTAGATACTTGTACTTGTCATCTATTTGTTACTAGTTGTATAAAAAATAATATGGCTATGAATGTCTAATAAGATCCTTAAATATTTCAAAATAATGTAAGAATAGTTAGGTATTGAGCAACAGTTTATGGGACATTTTTTTATTTTATTAAACATTGAGACTAAATCAGAGACATTTTCAGTTTTGTTTTTAAGAATAGAATTTTGGTGCAATAAAATTCTTTAGGAAAGAGTAATTTATGGAATCTCAGTGAATTTATACATCTCATTCCATAATTTTTTGTTACAATTGACAGTAATTTGAGAACTTTTAAATGAATTTAGTTGTACATTAGAGGTCATCTTCTTACAAAAATAGTGCTCTGTTATCACTTCCTTAGAAGAATCTCATCCTCCTGAAGGGGAATCAGGAACTAAAAATAAATAACTAAGAGTAAATAAAAGTAAACAATTAGAGTAAATCAAAAATTTTTGGTGAAAATTTTATTTTTCAAAATAATAATAATTAGATCAGATAATTATATGTGTCAAATAAAAGGACTGGGTTCAGAATTTTCTGATTTTTCAATTTGTATTTGAATTTCCTAACTATATTAACATGACAGATTGCTATTTTATCTCACAAGGTAACTATAGATGATAAATTGACATTTCTTCCTTTCTGGAACTCGAATCTGAGATAAAGAATGAAACAGATGAGCACCAGAAATCAAATGATAAATTTATGTCGATTTAAAAGGCACCTTTTTAACCTTACCCTATGTAATTTTATCGGCAGATAAAAAAATTCTTAAGTAAAAAGGCTCATTCTCCAAGCCAGATCCTCATAGATTTATTTTAGATTCTCCCTTTAGCCTATTGATGGCAGTGTCCTAATGACAGTTTAGAAAAGGACAGGAGATGTAAGAAATATGGGAAAATATAAATTATCTTATCTACAAGTTTCTAATTTGATGTTCTTCTTAGAGATATAGGGTTTAAACTTGTTTTCATTATGTGACCTGGTTATTGGCAAAGCAAACAAATTATATTAAGATTTGTTTTGCTGGAGATTTGCAGTGAGACTTACTGCGAAAAGTTACTCTAAAATTTCACCTATTCCAGAATGTCTAAGAGGAGAGATTTCTAGAGGTTTCAAAGGATTGCATTAGAAGTTCTCAGAAACCAGACAGCTTTATGAGATGTCCAGGTCTTAAGATGTGATGAACTAATAATATGGACAATGAGAGTGGGTGACCCTTCTTTTTTCACTTCTTCCCTATGTGCCTCTGTTCTGTTTAACGTCTGCTTGCTTGTTGGAGATTGCCCCTAACAAGCTCCTGTCAGTGTGTTGTTTAATCTCTCTCTCTCCTTTCCTTCATACTATTCAGTGTCATACCAGTTAATAATCCAATGAGAAGACTTTCCTTTCTTAAGAGGAGAATGTCAGAAAAATTATTAATGTGATAAAAATTGTTAATACCAAAAGTAGCATTACCCTTCACCCTCTCTTCATGTTCCTAGTAATGTCAGAATTTTAGTAATGTCTTTTTAAGATATTAACTCTCCATTAGATTGAGCTGAACCACACCCAAAGTCCCCACCCGGTTCTTTAAGATTTATGGCAAGTTAGATCTGGAAGGGTAAATTAACCCAGAATGAGTGGGTTTTTCTTCCTCATATAGCCTGGGGAAGCTAGTATCTCATGAACAGGCCTTGCTACATAATGTGATCCCCTTCCTCTTATCTCCTAAAAGTACAAGAACCTTTTCCTGTTAGTCTTCTGGTAGGACATCCCACAAGGTGGCAGATTTTTTTACCCTGTTGTCTTGATTAAAGATGCTTTATTCCTCCACTCATGAGTTTGATTTATTTTAGGACTTGACAGTGCTTAATAAATAAATAATCGTTTGATTGGGATCTGCAGGGCTGGACAGAATGCTCATGCTGAGAAACCATAGTTTCTCCTCATAAGCAAATGAAGTGTAAAGCTCCCTATTTATACAATATAGCCTTAAATTCAATCCCTGCCACACATTCATTGTGTTGTATTCATTTACTTCTACTGCTAGGTTTTACTTTTTCTTCTAAAGATTTACTTCTCAATTTATCTTCCAGGAACAAGCAGTTTCTAGAGTTATTACTATGATCAGATTGGCACATATTCAGAGGGTCTCTGATGCTGTCTCTCTACGTGGAAGAGAAAGGAATCTGGTTGTGTGAGAGAAGTGCTTTGGAGAGATTCTGCAGGGAAAGGGGAAGGATGACAAAGTAGAAGGAAGTAATGCAAATGAGCTCCTATGTACAACTATTCCAAATAGATCTATAAAAGACAGTAGAATGAATCCTGATGGAGAAATCCAGAAAAAGTCACAGTGACTTTGAACTGAGTCATCATAGGGAAATAGAGGTCTGCAGATCCCAAGACAGGGTCTAGATAGGAGCATCTGGTGCACAGAGTACTCTAGTGCCCAGCAGGAGGCTTCACACCAGCATAAAAAGAGGTTCTGGGTACTACAATGGGGACAGATGCTATCTGGCAGTCATGTTGCCACTATCCAAATCTAAGTCTGTTCTAGATCAGAGCAAAAAAGAAATCTGAAGAGGCACCAGATGGGGTGGTGTACTGAGAAAGGACAGAGGTCAGAAGTCAGCTGCAGTAGTGGTTTGGCTCAGTCCTCAAGCTCAGAGAAGTATTTTGCTCTCAGCATCCATCCCATCCTGTAGTAGAGAAATCAAGGAAGGAAAACTAGATCAAGGGGGGACCTGTAATTCAGGTCTTCACCTGACTGACAGGGATAGAATCTAGGAGAACAATATGCTTACATAAACTGGAGTCAGGAACTTATTACAGAGTTCAACCCAGGGGAAAACAATCAGACTTTGCTCTGGATCAGACCTCTCTTGGGAGCCCTGAAAGTTTGCAGGTCTGCAGCCTGTCACTAAGATCCTCGAATAATGCAATACTCAGTATCCCCAAGGAAGGAGAAATAGGACTAGGCCAGAGTTTCCCTCCTGAAATGTATTAAGAATCCTAACATCAAATCCAGTGATGTGTTCCACTAAAATGTACCTTGCTCCTTGGCCTACAGGTTTATTTTTCTATTTTTGATGGAGATTAATCAGAAACTTTGATCTTTTAAGTTCTAAAAGGTTAGGAGAACAAGCCTCTGGGATTCTGGGAATCCAAGTTCATGTTTGTTCTTTCAATGGATTCAGCACTGATTCCTCATAGAATATGGAATGACCTTTCCAGCTAACCTAGTTAGATGGAACCACTTACTTAGCAATTATGCTGAACTTGAATGTGTGTGAAACAATGTGGAAACTATATTAAGTCAGAGAAACTGAAATAGTCTAGAGGAATATGTGTTCCTGAGGTGTTGGATATTGGTGTTCTTCTATGTTGGTTGGTGCTATGTAATGCCTTTTCTCTTAACTCCTCCCTCAAGCTTCACAGGGTCTTTCCTCTCATCTCTTCCCCATTGTCTAATGTTGTCTTTCTTCTTGTTATAGATAACTAACTCTTTTAGGGTTCTAAACTCCTATATGGATTTAGCCTTCCAGTCAATGCCATATTCTCACCTATGGCATATACCCTTTCTCCTGGATAATTTTAAGTCCCCCTGGGGAAACTTGTCTTTTCCACTATTAAGTGTTAAAACCCCTTTCCTTGCTAAGTATATGCTCTCCAAAATCTATTTCCTATTTACCTCTCTTGGGGCCTATTTTACCTCTTCATTTTGTCTGTATCCTCTTCTCAAAAATAAATGTATCTTTTGGCAAAAAGAAAGCCCTTGTTGGTTCTTAAACTGTGAAATGCCATTGATCCCCATCAATTGCTGCCAAACCCTATAGTTGAAGAGTTATGTCTCCCAGGGATTGGGAAAGTATGATGGAATATTTGCAATTATACATTCTGAAGTAATATCCCTTTGGAAAAAGTTTCATTGTGTTACATAAATAATACTCTATTGGTATTTTATTAAATCTGGACATTATTTTGCAAAAAGTGTTGGTATATTTTATATTTGCTCATCCTAATGTGAGCAGGAGATAGTTTTTTGTTTGTTCAGTTCTCTCCTGATTTCTCTCAAAATCATTTTGAAGTAATCTTGATATTTGTCTCCTGTACAACTTGGTAAATTTATGCCCTAATATGCTATATTGTGTTGGTGTTGTAAAGGATATTTCTTTTCATATCATTTTCATTTAATAGTTGGTGGTGTTATATATTTATCTTACTTATCTACTTCTTTGTTTAAATTGTTTATTGCTTCCATTAATTTTTTTGTTGATTGTCATGGGTTTTCTAAGTATATAAAATATCTTCAAGTAGAAATATTTTAACTTCATCACTTCCAGTTTTTGCTTTTTATTTATTTTCTTTTTCATTCTTTGTTACCTTTACTAAAATTTCTATATTCATGACTTTAAGATTGGTATAGTTGGACCTATTTACTTTATACTTATTTTTAATTGAAATGCTTTTAGTATTTCTTAATTTGTGGCTTCAAATATATACATTTCATTTTATCAAAGATATAGCGATAAATCCTGCTAGTTCTATTTTTTAACATAAATGAAAGCTTTATTTTATTGCAGTTTTTTTTTGTATAAACTTTTTTTTTTAACTTATATAGTCTTTTTTTCCCTCTTGATTATTATTTTTATCAGAGTAGAGTTCCTGGAGGATGTGGCATTTGAGCTGAGCTTTGAAAGATGGGCAAGATTTCAGATGGCAAAAATACAAAAAGGAGGTAGCATGTCAAGTTTTAGTTAGAAAAACATTCTAAGAAAAAGCAAACTGATCAACAGTACAAGAGATATGAGGCAGAAGTTGACTTCAAGTCTAGTGTGTAATATAATAGAAAGTAGCTTAATGATACAGGCCTCTTTGTCCTGGTGAAGAAGAGGGATTAAGATATTGATCACAGGGAAGAGTTCCTTTTGTTTACCCTATGAGTACATTAAAGATAAATGGTCAGAGAAAGAATTGAGTATTGACAATTGCTCTTTTTTTTTTTTTAAAGCTTTTTATTTGTATAATATATGTATGGGTAGTTCCCCAGCATTGATCTTTACAAAGCTTTCCATTACAAATTTTATCCCCAGTCCCCTCCCCACCCCTAGATGGCAGGAAGTCCACTACATGTTAATAATGTTGAAATACTTGACAAGTTATGCAAGAAAAATCCTATCTACAAGAAAAAAAAAAGAAAATCAGAGAAAGGCAACACAATGCAAGCAAATATCAATAGAGATCCTGAAAATGTTACGTTGTGGTCCATATTTCATATCCCTCTCTCTGGGTGTATATGGCTTTCTTCAGTGAACAATTGGAACTGGTTTGAGACAATTCTTTGTTGCAGAGAGCCATGTCCATCAGAACTGATCATCATGTAATATTGTTGTTGCTGTATATAATGATCTCCTGGTTCTGCTCGTTTCACTCAGCATCAGTTCATGCAAGTCTCGCCAGGCCTCTCTGAAATCGTCCTGCTGGTCGTTTCTTACAGAACAATAATATTCCATAACATTCATATACCATAATTTATTCAGCCACTCTCCAATTGATGGGCATCCTTTCAGTTTCCAGTTTCTAGCCACTACAAAAAGGGCTGCCACAAACATTCTTGCACATGTGGGTTCCTTTCCCTCCTCTAAGATCTCTTTGGGAAACACTGCTGGGTCAAAGGGTATGCACAGTTTGATAACTTTTTGAGCGTAGCTCCAAATTGCTCTCCAGAATGGTTGGATCCGTTCACAGTTCCACTAACAATGTATTAGTGTCCCAGTTTTCCCACATCCCCTCCAACATTCATCGTTATCTTTTCCTGTCATTTTAGCCAATCTGACAGGTGTGTAGTGGTACTTCAGAGTTGTCTTAATTTGCATTTCTCTGATCAATAGTGATTTGGAGCAACTTTTCATATAACTAGAGATGGTTTTAATTTCATCATCTGAAAATTCTCTGTTCATATCCTTTGACCACTATTCTATTGAAGAGTGGCTTGAATTCTTATATATATGAGACAATTCTCTATATATTTTAGAAATGAGGCCTTTATCAGAACCATTAAATGTAAAGATGATTTCCCAATTTGATGCTTCCCTCCTAATCTTGTCTGCATTAGTTTTATTTGTACAGAAACTTTTTAACTTAATATAATAAAAATTATCCATCTGGTGTTCAATTAGGAGTTCCAGATCTTCTTTGGACATAAATTTATTCCATCTCCACAAGTCTGAGAGGTAAACTATATTACATTCCTCTAACTTGCTTACAAAATCACTCTTTATATCTAGATCTTGAACCCATTTAAATCTTATCTTGGTATGTGGTATTAGGTATGGGTCAAGCCCTAATTTCTTCCACACTAGTTTCCAATTTTCCCAGCAGTTTTTGCCGAATAGTGAGTACTTATCCCAAAAGCTGGGGTCTTTGGGTTTATCAAACACTAAATTGTTAAGGTTATTGCCTAGATTGTCCTGATAACCTATCCTGTGCACTGATCCACTGCTCTATTTCTTAGCCAGTACCAAATGGTTTTGATGACTCCTGCTTTATAATATGACAATTGGTCTTGAATATTAATTCTAAACTTCAGTTTAACTTATTATGACTTTTTTTTTAACAAATGTCTATAAATGTTATGTCACATTGTCTAGGGGAAAGTGTCATGTCTAAGGACATGGCAGTACTAAACCAGATGTGGATTAAACCACAAATCTCTCTAGATTAGTAATATGTTAATATTAGAATGTTGCTAAAATAAATATGTCTCTGGAAAACTTGAGCATAACATTTTCAGTATTGATATTTTAAAATTAGATGACAGAGATGAAATCAAGATGGAAGAATAAAGGCAAGGATTCACCTGAGTTTGCCTCTAAACCCCTCAAGATACCTTTAAATAACAATTCCAAATAAATTGTAGAATGTTAGAACCCACAAAAATGCAGAGTGAAACAATTTTTCATCCTAGGACAACTTGGAAAGTGGGCAGGAAAGGTCTGTCACACTGGGGTGAGATTGGAGCACAATCGTTAAACCTATGGTAGAATTCACATGTAAATCCATCTGGTCCTGGGGATTTTTTCTTAGGGAGTTGATTAATAGCTTGTTCTATTTCTTTTCCTAAAATGGGACTATTTAAGTAATTTATTTCCTCTTCTATTAATCTGGGAAGTCTGTATTTTTATAGGTATTCCTCTATTTAACTTAGGTTATCAAATTTATTGGCATAAAGTTGGGCAAAATAACTTCTAATTATTGCTCTCATTTCCTCTTCATTGATGGAAAGTTCTCCCTTTTCATTTTTGAGACTAATAATTTCATTTTCCTCTTTCCTTTTTCCAATCAAATTAACTAAAGGTTTATCTATTTTGTTGGTTTTTTTCATAAAACCAACTTTTAATTTTATTTATTTATTCAATAGTTTTTTAACTTTCAATTTTATTAATCTTTTATTTTTAGGATTTCAAGTTTGGTATTTGGGGGTTTTAAATTTGTTCTTTTTCTAGTTTTTTTAGTTGCAAGCCCAATTCATTGATTTTCTCTTTCTCTATTTTATGCAAGTAAGTATCTAGAGATATAAAATTTCCCCTTAATAACCGCTTTGGCTGCATCCCACAAATTTTGATATACTGTGTCATCATTGTCATTCTCTTGGATGTAATTAGTAATTCTGTCTGTAATTTGCTGCTTCACCCATTCATTTTTTAGGATGACATTATTTAGTTTCCAATTGCTTTTTGGTCTATTTTCTCCTGGCCTTATATTGCATGTGATTTTTATTGCATCATGATCTGAGAAAAAAATGCATTTACTATTTCTGCCTTTCTGCATTTGATTTTGAGGTTTTTATGCCCTAACACATGGTCAATTTTTGTATAAGTTCCATGAACCGCTGAGAAATAAATAAACTCCTTTCTATCTCCATTTAATTTCCTCCAAAAATCTATCATACCTAACTTTTCTAACATTTTGTTTACCTCCTTAACTTCTTTATTATTTATTTTGTGGTTCAATTTATCTAATTCTGAGAGAGCAAGATTGAGATCCCATACTAGTATAGTTTTGCTGTCTATTTCTTCTTGCGTCTCTCTTAACTTTTCCTCTAGGTATTTGGATGCTATGCCACTTGGTGCATATATGTTTAGTATTGATGTTGCTTCATTATCTATGGTACCCTTTAGTAAGATACAGTTTCCTTCCTCGTCTCTTTTAATTAGATCTATCTTTGCTTTTACTTGATCTGACATCAGGATTGCTACCCCTGCTTTTTTTCATTCATCTGAAACATAATATATTCCACTCCAGCCCTTTACCTTCTGTGTACATCATGCTTTAAATGTGTTTCTTGTAAACAACATATTGTTGGATTCTAACTTGTAATACAGTCTGCTATCCACTTCTGCTTTATGGGAAAGTTCATCCCATTTATATTCACTGTTAAAATAACTAATTCTGTTTTTCTTGCCATCTTATTTACCCTAGGTTATGCTTTTTTCTTTCCTATTCCCCTTCCCTCCTCCCTAGTATTTTGCAAAGGGATCATACAGGAAGAAGAGGGAAAAGGAGGTAAAATGAAAGAAAGTATATCTCATGAAGAGGCAAAGAAAACCTACTATAATTGAAAGAAAGAAGGGAGTGGTAGGCATTCTGTGAATCTTACTCTCATCAAATTTGACTCTGAGAGACTATCAGACATATTTGGTATCACAAAGAAACTTGTCTCACCTTTTAGGGAAGTAGGAGGGAAAGGGGGAAAGGAAAGGGAAAGACTAATAGAAGGGAAAACACATGAATGAGGGGGAAAATGTAAAAAAAAAGAGGCAGGGATTCTAAATGGGGAGGATTGTTTGAGGGAAGTGGTCATCAAAAGCAAAATATTCTGAAGGACTTATTTATAATAGAAAATGTTATCTGATAAATGAGGAGCTGTATAATCTTCCCTGAAGACTGGTCCAATAAGGGTGGTCCACTTGACCAGGTTCAGATGAAACAGCTCAATGATGATATTTTGGTTCCCATCTGAACCTACAAGCAAGAGTCTACAGCAGGAGACATGGGAAAAGTGAATGATTAAGAATAGGTGGACTGAAGATACACTTCACATCTCTCAGACTGGCTAAAATATCAGGAAAAGATAATGGTGAATATTGGAGGGGATGTGGGAAAATTGGGCACTAATACATTGTTGGTGGAGTTGGGAACTGATTCAACCATTCTGGAGAAGAATTTGAAACTACATCCAAAGGGGGATAAAATTGCGCATATCCTTTGATCTAGTAATGCCACTGCTGGGTCTGAATCCAAAAGAGATAATAAAAAAGAGAAAAGGACCCACATGTACAAAAATGTAGCAGGCCATTTTTGTGTGACAAGGACTTAGAAATTGAATAGATGACCATCATTTGGGGAATGGCTGAATAAGTTATGGCATATGAGTGTAATGGAATATCATTGTTGTATAAGAAATGATGCGTAGGCTGATTTCAGAAAAGTCTGAAAAAATTTACATGAATTGATGCTAAATGAAGAGAGCAGAATCAAGAGAATCTTGGACACAGCAACAAGATTGTGTAATGATCAACTGTGATGGACTTGGCTTTTTTCAATAATGTGGTGACAGAAAGCAATTCCAATAGACTTGTGATGAAGAGAGCCATCCACATCTGGAGAGAGAACTATGAATACTGAATATGAATCAAAGCATAATATTTTCACCTGTTTATTGTTTTTTTTCTTTCTCGTGTCTTTTCTTCTTTTTGATCTTTTTTTTTCTTAGCATGACAGATATGGAAATATCTTTAGAAAAATTGCACACATTTAACTCATATCAGATTGCTATCTTGGGAAGAGGCAAGAGGCAAGGAAGAAAAATTTGGAACACAAGGTTTTGCATTGGTGAATGTTGAAAACTATCTTTGCATGTATTTGGAAAAATAAAATACCATTTTTAAAAACCCCAGAAAGTAAACCCTTGAGAGAAGAGACTATCTCCACATCAAAAGGAAGGAGGTACATTTTCTCACCTTTTCCCTGGGAAAATATTTTGACTTGGTTTAATATTCCATGACCTTTGTTACCCAGACCTCACTCTGGAATTTGAATAATGCTTTCCATCCATAGTAGAGAACAGAATGATTACTCAATTTTCTATGTATACTGAGAACTTTCTATATGTCTTGTGAGTCATATTTGCACAGATCCATGAGGATGTGCATATAATCCTCATAAGTAACATACACACACACACACACACACACACACACACACACACACACCCCTGCACAATTTGTTCAGCCATTCCTTACCCTCTAGGCTCCCACTTTGCTTCCTGAATTCTACTACTATAATAGTGCAAATATGAGTATTTTGGAAGACAAGAAACATTATTCTGGCATTAGTCTCCCTAGTAATAATCATAAACAAATCTCACATAATCATCAATCGGCATTTGTCTCAATTACCTCATCTGTAAAATGAACTAGAGAGGAAATGTCCAATCCCTCTACTATCTTTACCATGTGCATTGTAGAACATAAGAAAGGATTCAAAGGATGTAACAATAAATTTTCATTTCAAGTGGGCATTTATAATAATGTATTATAATATATAATAATACAAATTTTATAACAATAATTTATAATTATAATAACACAATGCATTCAGAATTGTTTATCTTTGCTTCCTTGTAGGTTTTCTTTTGTTCTCTTCTGTTAACTCCTTACTTTATTCTTTCCTCCCCTTTCTTATGTTATTTCCCCCAAGCAGGCTACAGTAAAGTGGAGATATATTTATATTTACAATTCTATATGTGCATATGGGTATACATATATATGTATATATATGCATATACACACACACATATATACACATTAGGTATTCCTTTATGCCCTGCTAACTTTTCTACTATACTTTAATCTGCTATACTTTTTATACTTTTCTTCTCTACTTTTATTTCTTGTAGCAAAGTTGTTGCTTTTTTTTTTGGGGGGGGGAAGGATCATAGCTTTCAGGTAGTCCAATTATTCTTATATTTTCTCTCCTTGATCTATTCTCCAGATCTCTTGTTTTTCTTTTGAGGTGTTTGTCATACATTCTGTTCTATTTTTCATTCTTTATATTTTGGACCTGCTCCAATCCCAGAAAATCTTTGAAGAATTCAGGAAATTTGACATTCTCATTTCCCGGATGCTTCACTCTGTGATCCTGCCCAAAGAGAAGCAAGAAATGAAGAGACTCAGATACTTCTTCTGGGATATTCTCTCTGCAAGGCAGATGCTACAGAAGGATAATGTGAGTGGATGGATCTGTTATTTTCAGCAGCAGTTGGCTGACATGGGAGTGCCTGAGGTAGGATGGAGCCAGTATAATCTGATACTGTTCTGGGCTTCCCAGGGCAACACAGGTGTTGTGCCCTTCTGGACCCTCCTCTTCCTCATGAAGAATCCTGAGGCTCTGAAGGTTGTGAGGGAAGAGGCAGAAGGAGTCCTCAGGAAAATGGGGCAGGAGATGAGACCAGGTAGGGTGCCCATCACTATTGAGTATAGCATGCTACAGCAGACCCCAGTGCTACACAGTGTCATGAAGGAGACATTACGTCTGGTGGTTGCCTCTAATCTGACCAGGATTGTAAAGGAGGACATGATTCTGAAAATGGATGATGGCAGGGAGTATGCCCTCCACCAGGGAGATGAAGTGTTCATCTTCCCCTACCTTTTCCTCCAGATGGATCCAGAAATCTACCCAGACCCCATTATATTCAAATATGACTGTTTTCTGAATCCTGATGGTAGCAGAAAAGTAGCTTTCTATAAGCAAGGGAGAAGGTTTAAGTCACCCATGTTGCCATGGGGTGGTGGTCCCTCCATCTGTCCTGGGAGATTCTTTGCCTTCAATGAGATGAAAATGTTTGTGTTTTTGATGGTCACACAATATGACATAGAGTTAGTTGATGAAGATGTGAAGATCCCTTCAATAAATGTGCAGCAGCTTGGAATTGGTGCCATGCATCCAATATATAATGTCCAATTCTGATATCAGATATCCTTCTAGCTTGATGGTGAAAACCATCACAAGGTCAAGGCTGCAATGAGGTACAGAAGTCTTTCCCCTCTTGAACCATCCACTCTTTCCCTGATTCTTCTCTCCTATAACATGGCTCTTGTCCTCATCACCCTACTAAAGTTATCTCCAATGCATTTTCCAATCAACACTTCCAGTTTTCTTTTCCCAGACCTCTTTCATGTTTGTATCTTTTGCCACTCTTGACTATCCCTTCCTTCTGAAGACTTTCTTCTCCCTCACATGTCTCTCTTACCCTTCCTTAATCTCCTTGAGTAATTCCTCTTCTTCTGATGGCTAGAAATTGTAGAGAGATTGTTTTCACCTGAATAATATGATAAAAGCCTCTAAACAATCGGGGGTGTCCATGGTATAATGAGCATCATCGGACACAGTGGAGCTAGAGTTATGGGGCATTGTCACTGAAGGTCAGCAACCAAAGATTAGCCAACTCCTTTGCAGAGATGTTGTGCAGGGGATTGCTGCTCAAGTATAATTCAGACTAGATGGTCTCTGAGGTTCCTTCCAGGCTGAGATTCAAGTTCTAAGACCCCAGAAGACTGAGGGAATCTCAGGTGATTAGGAACTCTAGGCCCAGCTGTGCTGCAGGGATGTGGCCCTCAGTGAGGGGGAACCAGCACACCCAGTGGGTGTAAAGGCAGTGGGGCAGGTATGTTACTGGCTTGGGGCAATTGCTGGAGGATGAAGCTCTTTCTTTGAGGTTCCTGGGAAAGCTGAAGGGAAGGCAGAGGCACCATTCTTCCTCCCCCCCTCATCACAGGATTAGAAGTATTTACACTAATACTTCTTATTTTAAAAAAAAATTAACCAGCAAAGAAGAAAGAAACCCACCATAGAAACATACTAAAGGAACAGGGAAGATTGGAGTTCATCTTCGGAGAAGGACATTGAAATAAAAAAAAAAAAAAAACTCTGGAAGAACTTCAAGACAGTCTGTTTTAATTGGGCCGGGGGGTGGTCTGCTGAACCCAGCCTGCAGCACAGGGAGACTGGGGCAGGGAGCTGAAGCAGGGAGCTGGAGCAGGGAGCTGGAACAGGGGTCGGAACAGGAGTGGGAGAGCTGTGCTTTTCACACACCTGGGAGTCTTCTGTGGACCAATCTGTCCTGATTGTAAGCAGGTGGTTTGGAGGATCTGCCTTTTTGGGCAGTTAGATTATGAACCACTGAACCCCTGATGAACATTGGACCTAGATACCATTCCACAGCACCCTAGGGCAATCAATCAATCAGCAGAACTTATCAGCACCTGAATTAACTCAATCAGCAGAACTGCCCCAGGGCAAATTAAAGCAGAACTGCCCAGTACCTGAAATAACTCAAACAGCAGAACTGCCCCAGGGCAAATTAAAGCAGCTGTCCCTCCTTTGCCTTAAACATACCTCATACCTTTAAAAAAAATGAATAAAAAAACAAAAAGAGCTCTCACCATAGACAGCTTTTATGGAAAGAGGGAAGAACAGACCTCAAATCCTGAGGACCTTAAAGGTAAAGCAACTCCAGAAAAAGCCCCAAAGAGAGACATAAACTGGACTCCATGCCACAAGGCTTTCTTTGAAGTTTGCATAAAGAGACTTAGAAGAAACATGGGGAAACGAAATGAGATCACTGCAAAATAAAATAGAAAAAAATGGAAAAAATGGAAAAAGAATACAATGAACAAAAAATGTAATTGGTCAATTGCAAAAGGAACTAAAAACAGTAACTGAAGAAAATAAGACATTAAAAATTAGAATCGAACAATTGGAAATGAATGACTCATCAAGACTTCAAGAAGCAGTCAAACAAAAACAAAAAAAATGAAAAGATAGAGAAAAACATGAAATATCTCCTAGGAAAAACAACTGACCTGGAAAATAGATCTAGGAGAGACAATCTAAGCATTATAGGGCTTCCTGAAAGCCATGATGAAAAAAAGAACCTAGATACTATCTTCCAGGAAATCATAAAAGAAAACTGCTCTGATATTTTAGAACCAGAAGGCAAAATACTTATTGAAACAATCCACCGATCACCTCCTGAAAGAAACCCAAAAATTAAATCCCCCAGGAATATCGTGGCTAAATTCCAGAACTATCATACCAAGGAAAAGATATTACAAGAAACCAGAAAGAAACAATTTAAATATCGTTGAGCTACAATTAGGATCACACAGGACCTAGCAGCTTCTACTTTGAAGGACAGAAAGGCCTGGAATCAGATATTCTGAAGGGTAAAGGAACTTGGATTACAGCCAAGAATAAGTTACCCAGCTAGAATGAGCATTATCTTCCAGTGAAGAAGATGGTCATTCAATGATATAGGAGAATTTCACCTATTTCTACTGAAAAGACCAGAACTGAACAAAAAATTTGATCTACAAACACAGAACACAAGAGAAGCATAAACAGGTAACAAGAAAAAAAAAAAACTCTTGAGAACTATATTTATGTGTCTGGATACTTATAGAATGAGGGTTGGTTTTATGATTTTATTATTACATTATGATTATTATGATATTATTGTGATTTTATGATTATTATGATATGATAATCTGAAAAAGAAATGAGAGGTAGAAAAGGGATAACACTGGAAGAAGAGGAAAAGGAGGTAAAATAAGGGAAATTACATCACATGTAGAGGCAAAGAAAACCTATAATGCTTGAGGGGAAAAAAGGGAGGGGAATGAGAATTGTGTTAATCTCCATCTCATCAGATTTGGCTCTGAGGGAATAATAGACCTATTGGATATCAAAAAGAAACTTGTCCTGTCTTATAAGGAAACAGGAAGGAAAGGGGGAAAAGAAAGGGAATAGACTAATAGAAGGAAAACAGAAGAATTAAGGGAAAGGTATAAAAAAGTGGGTGAGGATCCAAAGGGGAAGGATTGTTTGAGGGAAGTGGTTATCAAAAGCAAAATATTAGGGAGGAGGGAAAGAGGATAGGAAAGAGAAAAGCATAAGCTAGAGTAAATAAGATGGCAGGAAATACAGAATTAGTTATTTTAACTGTGAATGTGAATGGAATGAACTTTCCCATAAAGCGGAAGCGGATTACAGACTGAATTAAAAACCAGAATCCAACAATATGTTGTATACAAGAAACACATCTAAAGCATAGAGACACATACAGGGTGAAGGTAAAAGGCTGGAGCAGAATCTATTATGCTTCAGGTGAACAAAAAAAAAGCAGTGATAACAATCCTGATCTCAGAAACTATTAACATAATTGACTATATTAATAACTGAATTAGCAAAAAACATAACATAATCTCAATAGATGCAGAAAAAGCATTTGATAAAATCCAACATCCATTCCTATTAAAAACATTAGAGAGTATAGGAATTAATGGACTTTTCCTTACAATAGTCAGTAGCATCTATTTAAAACCATCAGCTAGCATCATATGTAATGGTAATAAACTGGAACCATTCCCAATAAGATCAGGAGTGAAACAAGGTTGCCCACTATCACCATTACTATTCAATATTGTATTAGAAATGCTTGCTTTGGCAATAAGAGAAGAAAAAGAGATTAAAGGAATTGGCATAGGTCATGAGGAAACCAAATTATCACTCTTTGCAGATGATATGATGGTCTACTTAGAGAACCCTAGAGAATCAACTAAAAAACTATTAGAATTAATCCACAACTTTAGCAAAGTTGCAGGATACATAGTAAATCCACATAAATCAACAGCATTTTTATACATCACCAACAAAATGCAACAGCAAGATACAAAGAGAAATTCCATTTAAAATAACTTTTGACAGTATAAAATATTTGGGAATATATCTGCCAAGGGAAAGTCAGGATCTGTATGAGTAAAAGTACAAAATACTCTCCACACAAATAAAGTCAGATCTAAACAACTGGAAAAACATCAAGTGCTCTTGGATAGGTCGAGCGAATATAATAAAGATGGCAATACTACCTAAACTAATCTATTTATTTAGTGCTATACCAATCAAACTCCCAAGAAATTATTTAACTGATCTAGAAAAAATAACAAAATTCATCTGGAAAAACAAAAGGTCAAGAATTTCAAGGGAATTAATGAAAAAAAATGCAAATGAGGGTGGCCTAGCTGTACCAGATCTAAAACTATATTATAAAGCAGTGGTCATCAAAACCATTTGGTACTGGCTAAGAATAGAGTAGTGGATCAGTGGAATAGGTTAGGTTCCCAGGACAAAATACTCAATGACAATAGTAATCTAGTGTTTGATAAACCTGAAGATCCCAGTTTTGGGGATTAAAAACTCACTATTTGACAAAAACTGTTGGGAAAATTGGAAACTAGTATGGAAGAAACTAGGCATTGACCCACACCTAACACCACATACCAAGATAAGGTCAAAATGGATTCATGATCTAGGCATAAAGAATGATATTATAAACAAATTAGAACAATGTAGGATGGTTTACCTCTCAGACCTGTGGAGGAGGAAGGAATTTGTGACCAAAGAAGAACTAGAGGTCATCATTAATCACAAAATAGAAAAGTTTGACTATATCAAGTTAAAAAGTTTTTGTACAAACAAAATAAATGCAGACAAGATTAGAAGGGTAGCAATAAACTGGGAAAATATTTTTACATTCAATGGTTCTGATAAAGGCCTCATTTCTAAAATATATAGAGAACTGACTCAAATATATAAGAATTCAAGCCATTCTCCAATTGATAAATGGTCAAAAGATATGAACAGACAATTTTCAGATGAAGAAATTGAAACTATTTCTAGTCACATGAAAAGGTGCTCCAAATCACTATTGATCAGATAAATGCAAATTAAGACAACTCTGAGATACCACTACACACTTATCAGATTGGCTAAGATGACAGGAAAAGATAATGACAAATTTGGAGGGGATGTGGGAAAACTGGGACACTGATACATTGTTGGTGGAACTGTGAACGGATCCAACCATTCTGGAGAGCAATCTGGAACTATGCTCAAAAAGTTACCAAACTGTGCATACCATTTAACCCAGCAGTGTTTCTACTGGGCCTATATCCCGAAGAGATTTTAAAGGAGGGAAAGGGACCCACATGTGCAAAAATGTTTGTGGCAGCCCTTTCTGTAGTGGCAAGAAACTGGAAATTGAAAGGATGCCCATCAATTGGAGAATGGCTGAATAAATTATGATATATGAATGTCATGGAATATTATTGTTCGGTAAGAAACGGCCAGCAGGATGAGTTCAGAGAGGCCTGGAGAGACTTGCATGAACTGATGCTGAGTGAAATCAGCAGAACCAGGAGAACATTATACACAGCAACAAGACTATACGATGATCAGTTCTGATGGACATGGTTCTCTTCAACAATGATGTGATTCAAACCAGCTCCTATTGTTCAGAAATGAAGATAGTCATATACATCCAGAGAGAGGCCTGAGGGAACTGAATGTGAACCATAACACAGCATTTTAACACTTTCTGTGAATATTTCCATGCATTTTGTTTTCCTTCTTAGGTTGTTTTTTTTCTTTAGGTTGTTTTTTAGAAAAAAGAGAAAATTTTTCAAGAAACAAGAAAAAACCAATTTGAATAATAAACTGGAGCTATAATTAAAATTGTATGGTACTTATCAGCAGCTACAATAAAACATGGCAAGTCCTGGAATCATATCTACTGATGATCAAAAGAACTAGGTCTACAGCCAAAAATGTCACATCCAGTAAAATATCTAAAAATACTGAATAACAAAAAAAATGGTCATTTAATGAACTTGCAGGTTTTGAGGACTTTCTATTAACCAAACCCAAACTTAATAGAAAATTTAATATGTAAGAGCTATTATGAAAGATCGATTTCAAGGAACTCAGCATGGACAAACTGTTTATCTTTTTTTTTTAAATATGAGAAATGTTTATTATATGTTTAAGACTGATATCAGCAATTGGGTCACTCAAAATAAAGACTGGAGTAGAATTAAGGTAAAAATAGTAACTATGCTATACAAATGAGGCGCAGAGGAATAATAGACACAGAGGATTAGAGGGAGGAGGAAGGCTCATAGTTCTAAAAACCTGCTCATCTCTGGAATGGATTAAATAGGCAGCACTATATATATATATACCATGAAATGCACCCTCCAAAATCTATAAAGAAAAAAAAGGGAGAGGGATAAATGGACCAGAAAACAAAGGGTGTGGAAAGAAGACAAGGGAGGGAAACCTGGGGGGTGGGGGGGAGCTTAAGTAATAGCAAGGCAAGTTAGGAGCAGAAAATTTGTAATGGAAATCTTTGTAAGGATCAATGTTGAGGAACTACCCATACATATGTTATGCAAATAAAAAGCTTTAATAAAAAATTTAAAAAAAAAAAAAGAAGAGGAGTGTGCTATACCTTTCAATACATAACTTGTGACCCATCAGCTGTGCCATGCAGCTCCTTGGCCACTCCTGAGTGTGATGGTATTCTGACTGTTGCCCCCAACCCAGATCTTCCCCCAATCCCAAGGTCTACAGAATTAATCACTGGACAATGAGCAGGACCCTGCATATTCTGTTACCATATCACCATATCACCAGTTTATCATATGACTATTGCCACAAAACATAACAGAAAAACCATCCAATAAGAAAGTAACACAAAACAGAACAGGATACTTCCCTGAAAACTTCAATAAACCTGAATCCCTGCCTTTACTCTGCCATCTTGGCTCTACCTCTATCATCTCATTTTAAATATCAGTACTAAAAATATAATGCTTAAGTCTTCCATAAACTTATTTATTTTAGCTTCATTCTAATATCAACATATTCTTATATAGAGAGACATATAGATTAGTTCACATCTGGTTTAGTACTGACACATCTTTAGATATGACTCTCCCATAAGACAATTTGACACATTTACAGACATCTGGAAAAATAGTCATAATATGTTAACTGTAGTTTGGAATTAATATATAAGACCGGTTGTCACTACTCAGTTCTTTCTCTAACCGTTCCTCTTAAGTGTCCTCATGGAATAAACAAAAAAGACCTCTTTTCTGTGATCAGTATCTTAGCCCTTCCTTTCAGCTGGACAAAGGTCATTAGACTACTTTCTATTTCCTTCCATATTAGATTTGAAGTCAACTTCTGCCTCATAACTTCTGTACTCTCCTCCTGTTTGCTTTTTCTTGAAATGTTTTTTTTT
>JAJPUD010017689.1:970-11960 GCA_023553655.1 Myrmecobius fasciatus
TAGCAATCCTGATCTCAGATCAAGTAAAAGCAAAGTTAGATCTAATTAAAAGAGACAAAGAAGAAAACTATATCTTATTAAAGGGTACAATAGATAATGAAGCAATATCAATACTAAACATATATGCACCAAGTGGTATAGCATGGAAATTCCTAGAGGAAAAGTTCAGAGAGATGCAAGAAGAAATAGACAGCAAAACTATAATAGTGGGGGATCTGAACCTCCCTCTCTCAGAACTTGATAAATCAAACCACAAAATAAATAAGAAAGAAGTTAAGGAGGTAAACAAAATGTTAGAAAAGTTAGGTATGATAGATCTTTGGAGGAAATTAAAGAGACAGGAAGGAGTTTACTTTTTTCTCAGCAGTTCATGGAACTTATACAAAAATTGACCATGTGTTAGGACACAAAACCCTCAAAATCAAATGCAGAAAGGCAGAAATAATAAATGCATTTTTTTCAGTTCATGATGCAATAAAAATCACATGCAATAAAAGGCCAGGAGAAAATAGACCAAAAAAGCAATTGGAAACTAAATAATCTCATCATAAAGAATAAATGGGTGAAACAGCAAATTACAGACACAATTACTAATTTCATCCAAGAGAATGACAATAATGAGACAACATACCAAAATTTGTGGGATGCAGCCAAAGTGATAATAAGGGGAAATTTTATATCTCTAGATGCTTATTTGCATAAAATAGAGAAAGGGAAAATCAGTGAATTGGGTTTGCAACTAAAAAAGGTATAAAAAAAACAAATTAAACCCCCCCCAATCAAATACCAAACTTGAAATCCAAAAATAAAAGTAGAGATTAATAAAATTGAAAGTAAAAAACTATTATTGAATTAATAAATAAAACTAAAAGTTGGTTTTATGAAAAAACCAACAAAATAGATAAACCTCTAGTTAATTTAATTAGAAAAAGGAAAGAGGAAAATCAATTTGTTAGTCTTAAAAATGAAAAGGGAGAACCTTCCACCAATGAAGAGGAAATTAGAGCAATAATCAGGAGTTACTTTGCCCAACTATATGTCAATAAATTTGATAACCTAAGTGAAATGGAGGAATATCTACAAAAATATAGATTGCCCAGATTAACAGAAGAGGAAATAAATTACTTAAATAGTCCCATTTTAGAAAAAGAAATACAACAAGTCATTAATAAGCTCCCCATGAAAAAATCCCCAAGGCCAGATGGATTTACATGTTAATTCTACCAAACATTTAAAGAACAATTAACTCCAATATTATATAAACTATTTGAAAAAAATAGGGAATGAAGGACTCCTACCAAATTATTTTTTATGACACAGACATGGTACTGATACCTAAACGAGGTAGAACAAAAACAGAGAAAGAAAATTATAGACCAATCTCCCTAATGAATACTGATGCAAAAATCTTAAATAAAATATTAGCAAAGCGATTACAGAAAATCATCCCCAGAATAATACACCATGACCAAGTAGGATTTATACCAGGAGTGCAGGGATGGCTCAATACTAGGAAAACTATTAGAATAATTGACTATATCAATAACCAAATTAACAAAAACCATATGATTATCTCAATAGATGCAGAAAAAGCATTTAATAAAATCCAACATCCATTCTGGACTTTTTTCTTTAAAATAGTCAGTAGCATCTATTTAAAGCCATCAGCTAGCATCATATGTAACGGTGATAAACTGAACCATTCCCAATAAGATCAGGGATGAAACAAAGTTGCCCACTATCACCATTACTATTCAATATTGTATTAAAAATGCTAGCTTGGGCAATAAGACAAGAAAAAAAGATTAAAGTAATTAAAGTGGTCATGAGGAAACCAAATTATCACTCTTTGCAGATGTGATATGATGGTATACTTAGAGAATCCTAGAGAATCAACTAAAAAACTATTAGAATTAATTTGCAACTTTAGCAAAGTTGCAAGATACAGAATAAATCCATATAAATCATCAGCATTTTTATAAATCACTAACAAAATCCAACAACAAGAGACACAAAGAGAAATTCCATTTAAAATAACTGTTGATAATATAAAATATTTGGGAATATATCTGCCAAGGAAAAGTCAGGATTTATATGAGCAAAACTACAAAACACTCTCCACACAAAGTCAGATCTAAATAATTGGAAAAATATCAAGTTCTCTTGGATAGGTCGAGCGAATATAATAAAGATGACAATACTACCTAAACTAATCTATTTATTTAGTGCTATGCCAATCAAACTCCCCAGAAATTATTTTGCTGACCTAGAAAAAATAATAACAAAATTCATCTGGAAAAACAAAAGGTCAAGAATTTCAAGGGAATTAATGAAAAAAAAAGCAAATGAGGGCCTAGCTATACCAAATCTAAAACTATATTATAAAACAGCGGTCATCAAAACCATTTGGTACTGGCTAAGAAACAGAGTAGTTGATCAGTGGAATAGGTTAGGTTCACAGGACAAAATAGTCAATGACTATAGTAATCCAGTGTTTGATAAACCCAAAGACCCGAGCTTTTGGGATAAAAACTCACTATTTGATAAAAACTGCTGGGAAAATTAGAAACTAGTATGGAAGAAACTAGGCATTGACCCACACCTAATACCGTATACCAAGATAAGGTCGAAATGGATTCATGATCTAGAAAGAAAGAATTATATTATAAACAAATTAGAAGACTGTAAGATGATTTACCTCTCAGATCTGTGGAGGAGGAAGGAATTTGTGACCAAAGAAGAACTAGAGATCATCATTAATCACAAAGTAGATAATTTTGACTGTATCAAATTAAAAAGGTTTTGTACAAACAAAATGAATGCAGACAAGATTAGAAGGGAAGCATTAAACTGGGAAACATTTTTACATTCAAAGATTCTGATAAGGGCCTCATTTCTAAAATATATAGAGAATTGACTCAAATATATAAGAATCCAAACCATTCTCCAATGGATAAATGGTCAAAAGATATGAACAGACAATTTTCAGATGAAGAAATTGAAACTATTTCTAATCACATGAAAAGATGCTCCAAATCACTATTGATCAGAGAAATGCAAATTAAGACAACTATGAGATACCACTACACACCTGTCAGATTGGCTAAGATGATAGGAAAAGGTAATGACGAATGTTGGAGGGGATGTGGAAAAACTGGGACACTGATACATTGTTGGTGGAACTGTGAACGGATCCAGCCGTTCTGGAGAGCAATTTGGAGCTATGCTCAAAAAGTTATCAAACTGTGCATACCCTTTGACCCAGCAGTGTTTCTACTGGACCTATATCCCAAAGAGATCTTAAATGAGGGAAAGGGACCTACATGTGCAAGAATGTTTGTGGCAGCCCTTTTTGTAGTGGCAGAAGAATGGCTGAATAAATTATGGTATATGAATATTATGGAATATTATTGTTCTGTAAGAAATGACCAGCAGGATGATTTCAGTGAGGACTGGAGAGATCTACATGAATTGATGCTAAGTGAAATGAGCAGAACCAGGAAAACATTATACACAGCAACAAGACTATACGATGTTCAATTCTGATGGACATGGTTCTCTTCAGCAATGATGTGATTCAAACCAGTTCCTATTGTTCAGCGATGAAGATAGTCATATACATCCAGAGAGAGGAACTGAGTGTGGACCACAACACAGCATTTTAACACTTTCTGTGAATATATCCTTGCATTCTTTAAAAAACTTAGCATGAAACTTAAAATAAATCATCCCAAGAATATTTAGAAACAAAACTGGAACAAATAAATACAATAAATAAAAACAATAAAAACAATAAAACATATGCACCAGATTTATAAGCATTTCAAAATGATCTATTCTTATCATCAATGGCAAATAGATTTAGTACTACTCCTGGAGCTTCTCAATTCAGAACAATTTCCATTCTTAGCTCAATATACATGATGACCTCTATTACTTTGCAAGCTCCAACTATTTTTGTGCCCTCTCTAATACAGAGGCATGTTGGGAAACAAATGAAAGATGACAACTGTGCCAAAAATATATCACAACATCTTCTACCACTCAAAAATCCCAGCTCCACCAAATGTGGGGCAATCAGCATAGGACCAAAGGGTCTCAATATTGCAAACTAGACCCATATTAAGGGGCCCAATTCTGTATGTTTCTTATTTTTTTTTAATTATGAAAAGGTTATATATTTTCCAAAATATGGCATTCTTCAAGTTCTCCCAAAGATTATTGTTTTCTGGAGAAGAAAAATGTTTTTTTTTCCAGGAGGTTTAAAGGTTTTTAACCTTTTTTTGTGAACAGGAACCTGTAACAAAGCTGTCTAGTAAAGCTTATGAACCTTTTCTCGAAATAATGTTTCTAAATGTGCAAAATAAAATACATAGGATTGCAAAGGAAAATGAGTAATTGAATATAATCATCAATTTTAAAAATATGTTTGCAGATCTCAAGTTAAAAATCTCTGTCTTAAAGCAATATAGTCTAAGAAGTTAGAAAAACAAGACATAGACTGCATTACAATTATGTTTCTTTGGTGGACTAGGGCTCAAAACTGTGCATTCCCAAGTATTTGTCAGCAAGAACATTGTGTTGAGAGGGAAGTTTTAGAACTTCATGTAACAAGTCCAAACAAGCCGAAATGAGACAAGCTCAAAGTTTGATTCATAATCAGTGTACTAAGGATTAGAAAGAGAGATTGGAAATATCATAAAAAGGAAGACAAAATACTGAAAACCACATACAAATTCAACTAGAACAGAATTCTTAGGCATGGAGTTTACAAATAGGTTGCCAATAAGTTGTGTGCATGAGGTTTCCTTGTTTTTTTTACATTTGAACCTGCTGACTTTACAAAAGGATATATCAGTTCCATTTAAATCTAGTCAAATAGTCTCTGGAATTCATAATTGCTACTGCTTTAATTCTCAATTGTTCCCAGTTCCCTAAGTGGAAGTTTATGTTAGTGTATACCATGAAATCTCTGGAGAATCATACTTGAAGACACAACTTGGAATTACCCAGAAATCTGTCTCTGAGCCCACAAATCCTACACACACATACCCCCTCCATACACAGTGAGATATGTTCCCTTAGTTTTTAGGCAATTAATACCTTAAACCTTTCTTTCCTACCACTAAAACTGTCTGAACAGTGTTCTCTGTATACTTAATACTCTATTTTAAACAAATTTTGTCATAATCAGCCTAGTCATATCCCAATTATATTAATTCACTGGTTATCAGTACCAGGAAAACATCCTGATGCTTTCTTATATTCTACTAGATAATTTGGAACCTTGTGCCACCTGTAAGACCTCCCCCTTGGTGCACAACTATCATTTCTTCAAAGTCTTTTCTCTGCTATCTGATGTGCTAAATGACACATCTCCTGGTAATAGATATTAAGGAACTGAAACTTGATTGCAAACTCTCTATATATAACTAGCTACCAAGTTTATCGATAACATATAAAACTTGCTTCTCTCTCTCTTCTTCCCTCTTTCCCTCCTTCCCTTCCTTCTCCTTTCCCTTTATTCCCTCTGTCTATATAGGGAAGCATACTCTTACATGTGAGTGTTCTGCCCAACAATTTTGATCACTGAAATCTGTCTTGGAGTTTATGGGCTAGAATTTTATTTTAAGGACCATTCCTTAAACCCACATCACTCTGGCTCTCATTGATTGGCCAAAATAGATCCCAGTACAAATCTCACTTGGTCATTTTTTGTGTGTGTGTTCTGATGGCTCAGAGTGAATATAAATAACAATTATTTCTGTTTTGATCAGAAATTCTGAAGGTCTTACCCTCTCAGATTTATTTTTTTGACTAGGTAAAAGAGGTAATTCTTTGCCCCATTTCTTAACTAGCCTTAATCACTGAATGGTCCTTGCTTCAGAGAAACTGAGACCAGGAAAAGTACTTAGCTTAAAATGGCCAAGGTTTCCTATTTCATCCAAAGCCATCTTCAGGCTTCTTGATTTACCTCTTGCCAGTGGACACAGATGTCTCTGAAGAAGAAAATGAGTTTGTTGATTTTGCCTCACAACCAAATCACTTGCAAATCATGATATCTTCCTGATGTCATTCATTGGTCCTCTTAGAGATCAGACAAACAGCAGCAACATCATGTAATTCAGGAAGTAAATAAAGGCTGTTGCCTCACACTGAATAAAGATATCATGTTATTTTTTTCTAAGAAAACTAGAAAGTTTTGAAATTATGGATCAAAAATTTTAAATGATTTTCAAGCTTTATTCTACCACATTTGTCATGATTAAGGGATAACTAATAAAAAATTGTAGGCAGAAAACCTATTCCTTTTAGAGGAGATCCACATGAAGCCTGAAAGGATAAAATATCTTCTTCACAAATGGAAAACATACAGACAATAACCAGGTCCAAGGTACTTTCCTGTTAAAGTAGTCAGAAATTTTAAGCTCAGCTAATTAAAACCACAAAGGAATGGTCATATTAGAGTTATTTGAAGACTATAAAGTTTTTATAAAAGGTCAAAGGCTAATATCACTATGACATTAAGGAATGCTCAAACAGTACAAAAAGATCATTATATATTTTTAATTGGTTGGCTAATAACCAGCCAATTCTGGATTAGAATAAGAGGACTGAAACTGGTGTTATAAAATATTTTTGATGAGATTGATTATGAGTCAGCTGAAAATGATAGACTGCTCTGAATGGAATTTTAGCATTGTGGATCATCTTTAGATAACAACAAAATAATAATTCCATTGAATTCAATGCACATATAATAAGTACCTATCATATATTGGGCATAATGATAGGCTTTAGAAATACAATTCTATTTACAATTGGCAGAATCTCTGCTCTTCAGGAGCTTACATTCTAATAGAGATGATTCCTTATAAACATAAATAAATATTAAGTCAGGTAAAGTGCTATAGAGACACAGGAGAAATCTAAGCCAAATGTTCTAGGAGAATTGGAGGAGAGAGTGGTCCACTTACTCTGTGACTTCTACAGAAGGTTCCTTAAATGGGGATAATAACAGGACTGATTTAGGAGGGTTGTAGTGAGAATCAGGTGAAATCATATTTGTAAAAAGCACTAACACAATGCCTGGAACATAGTAGGAAAGATATAAACAGCTTGCAAATATTTATCCCCCCTCTTTTATTTGGAGATATCAGAGGAGGCTTCACTGTGGAAGTAGTACCATGTGCTGAGCTTAAAAGAAACAGGATTCTAAAATTTTAATGAAGAACCAGTGCTTTATAGCTATAAAGGATGGGCTGTATTGTTGTTGTTACTGTTAAGTTGTATCTGACTCTTCATGATCCCATATGAATTTTTCTTGGCAAAGTGGTTTGCCATTTCCTTCATTTTACAGATGAGAAAACTGAGGCAGAGTCAAGTGACTTTGCCCAGAGTGACACAGTAAGTGTCTGAGACTGGGTTTGAACCTAGCTCTTCTTAATCCATGCCCAGCAATCAATCTATTTTTCCACCTATCTTAAGATGAAGGAATAGCTAATAGTCTCATTTCTCTTTAGCAGAGTGAGTAGAAAGAAGAATAGAGTCAAATAAGAATGGAAATATAAGGTAAGGAGAAGCCAGATTGTAAAAAGTCTTAAAGCGATTGGCCCTTGATCCTAGAGACAAAAGGGAGCTACTGAAAGTTTTTGCGCAGGAATGGCATAGGCAAACATATAACAAATAATATTATAATAGCTATAAATAAATGCTTAAGGGTTGTAAATTCTGGTTTGAGGTTTACAAAGTATTATTTTAACTCATTTAATCCTTATAAAAGAAAGAGGTCAAGAGGTTGTGATATTTTGGGTTTCCAGTCAATGCCAGCTACACTATAGGAAGTATTCTCCACAACCCAGTCCCTATAGGCCCAACAGAAAGGTTTTTATTGTTACATTTATATGCAGCATCCAGTATCCTTTCTAATCCTGTGATAAAAGTTACCTATTTGGTTTTTTAAATTGTTTTTGCCATAGACCAGGGCTTTTAAAATTTTTTTCCTCTCATGTTCCCTTGGGTATATAGGTATATAAAATAGGTATACAAACCAAACACTGATAATAAATCAAAAATTCATTATTCACTCATTCAGTTATGAGACTCCATATGGGGTCATCATCCACAGTTTACGAAGCTGAGTCATACAGCACTTAAAACAATAGGTTCAAATCAGAACCTCATTGCTTTTTCCCTAAACCCACACTGTCAGTGCTTGTCTCAGCTTCTGCAGAGGACACCTCAATTCCTCCAGTCTTTGAGGTTTACAACTTCAGTGCACTCCCCAACTCCTCCGTTTTCCTCACCCTACATGTTTAGTCATCAGATGTTGTCATTTTTACCTTCACAATATCTCTCACATTCAACTCTTTCTCTTTCCTCCCACAGTCACCACCCTAATTCAAGCCCTAACCATCTCTTGCCTAGATTATTGCAACAGCCTTCAAATTATTCTCCCTGCTTCAAGAACCTTCTCCTATCTAGTCCATCCTAATTCTGCTGCTACAGGGATTTTTCTTAAGCACCAATCAGACAATGTCCCCCTACTCTTCAATCAACCGCAGTGACTTCCCATTGTCTTTTGATTAAAATATAAATTTCTCACTTTAGATTTTAAAGTCCTAGGCAATCTGACCTCAACCTGTCTTTCTAGATTAACTACTTCCCTTCCACACTCTGCAATCCAGTCATTGATCTCTCTCTTCCTCACCCATGATAACTCCACCTTCAGGTTTTTTACTCTTGTAGCAAACAGGCCATCTTCTCTCCTCCAGTCCCTCTTTCACTTCAAAAAATCTCTCTCTTTAAGATGCTGGTTAAATACCATCTTCCAAACTAAGCTTTTTATGATCTCCCCAACTATTAGTATCTTCTCCACTAATCCTTTATTTAGTTTGTGTTTATTTTCTATTTATTATCTACATACACATATGTCCCTCTCAATAAAATATAAGTAGGTAGATAATAGAGATTTGTTTTTCATTTTTCATCTAGTATCTCAATGCTTAGCATGGACATAGTAGACATTTGGCAAGTGCTTATTGTATAACTGATAATTACCTAGTTTATTTAATTAATGAAAACTGCTAGTCTGAATAAATTAAGCTTTAAAGTCTTTTTTTGTCTGTTTCAGACTGATTTTGTGTGATTTCTACACAACCTAAAACAGACAACTGCAAAACTTTCCCTTCACTTTTCAGAGCATGATCTAAAGTGAGATTATAATTAATGATGTTACCATATTGCAACATACAATGCATCATTGCATTAGAGACTATACAAACCAGGTGTTTTGCAAACCTTTGGCATCTACCTTTGACTTTGTATAGGGAGACAAAACATTCTGTCTTTGGTTCAGAGGGCATAGAGGGTAGGTTAACTTTCCAACTTGTAAGAATTGCCTGCATAGCCTAACTCTTCAATTTCTAAGTGACTTTATATTTGAAAAAAAAGGCAGAAATTAAATTAAACTGAAATTCATTCCAAACAAAGCAAAAAGAAAATAGCTAAGTTTATAAAATTCGGTGCAATAATCTGATGAATACATTCACACACTTCCTCTTAACAATTCTAAATTGCATCTTTTCTATACTATATGTAACTTTTGTAATGTGCTTAGATAACTTTTATAATCTATTCAGAAAAAGATATGAGACACTTTAAGAGAGAAGTGATAAATATTGCCATTAGAATCATATAGAATTAAGCAGAAAGGAAAAAGAAAATAAATGATTTTAATTTACTGTACTTTTTTTTTTATTAAAGCTTTTTATTTGTATAACATATGTATGGGTAGTTCCCCAGCGTTGATCTTTACAAAGCTTTCCATTACAAATTTTACCCCCAGCCCCCTCCCCTCTCCTAGATGGCAGGAAGTCCACTACATGTTAATAATGCTGAAATGCTTGAGAAGTTATGCAAGAAAAATCCTATCTACAAGAAAAAAAAAGAATCAGAGAAAAGCAACACAATGCAAGCAAATGTCAATAGAGATGATGAAAATGTTACGTTGTGGTCCATATTTCATATCCCTCTCTCTGGGTGTATGTGGTTTTCTTCAGTGAACAATTGCAACTGGTTTGAGACAATTCTTTGTTGCAGAGAGTCATGTCCATCAGAATTGATCATCATGTAATACTATTGTTGCTGTGTATGATGATCTCCTGGTTCTACTCGTTTCACTCAGCATCAGTTCATGCAAGTCCCTCCAGGCCTCTCTGAAATCGTCCTGCTGGTCGTTTCTTACAGAGCAATAATATTCCATAACATTCATATACCATAATTTATTCAGCCACTCTCCGATTGATGGGCATCCATTCAGTTTCTAGTTTCTAGCCACTACAAAAAGGGCTGCCACAAACATTCATGCACATGTGAGTCCCTTTCCCTCCTCTAAGATCTCTTTGGGATATAGGCCCAGTAGGAACACTGCTGGGTCAAAGGGTATGCACAGTTTGATAACTTTTTGAGCATAGCTCTAAATTGCTCTCCAGAATGGCTGGATCCGTTCACAGTTCCACCAACAATGTATTAGTGTCCCAGTTTTCCCACATCCCCTCCAACATTCATCGTTATCTTTTCCTGTCATTTTAGCCAATCTGACAGGTGTGTAGTGGTACCTCAGAGTTGTCTTAATTTGCATTTCTCTGATGAATAGTGATTTGGAGCAACTTTTCATATGACCAGAGATGGTTTTAATTTCATCATCTGAAAATTTTCTGTTCATATCCCTTGACCACTTATCTATTGAAGAATGGCTTGAATTCTTATATATATGAGACAATTCTCTATATATTTTAGAAATGAGGCCTTTATCAGAACCATTGAATGTAAAGATGATTTCCCAATTTGATGCTTCCCTCCTAATCTTGTCTGCATTTGTTTTGTTTGTACAGAAACTTTTTAACTTAATATAATCAAAATTATCCATCTGGTGTTCAATTAGGAGTTCCAGGTCTTCTTTGGACATAAATTTATTCCATCTCCACAG
>JAJPUD010017689.1:16960-30624 GCA_023553655.1 Myrmecobius fasciatus
TGATATACACTTTTAGAGCCCAACCTGATGAGAGTAAGATTTACACAATGCTCATCTCCCTCCCCTCTTTCTCTCAATTATAATAGGTTTTCTTTGCCTCTTCAGGCGATTTTATCTTGTTTTTACCTCCTTTTTTTTTAGATCTTATTTTACCACTTTTCCCCTCTTTTCCCCAGTATGACAACCTTTCCCCCTCTAGTTCTCTTTTTCATATTATCAAAGTAATATCTAGTTAATTATACCCCCAAACTTTAAGCATCCCCCTAGTAGAAATAAAGTTCTCAAGAGTCCTTTCCTTTTTACCTTTTTATGCTTCTCTTGAGTTCTGTGTTTGGAGGTCAAATTTTTTGTTCAGATCCGGTCTTTTCATTAGAAATAGGTGAAATTCACCTATATCATTGAATGACCATCTTCTTCCCTGGAGGATAATGCTCATTCTAGCTGGATAAGTTATTCTTGCTTGTAATCCAAGTTCCTTTGACCTTTGGAATATCTGGTTCCAGGCCCTTCGATCCTTCAGTGTGGAGACTGACAGATCCTGTGTGATTTTAATTATCGATCCTCGGTATTTGAATTGTTTCTTTCTAGCTGCTAGCAGAATCTTTTCCTTGGTGCTATAGTCCTGAAATTTAGCCATGATATTGCTTGGGGTCTTAATTTTGGGGTCTCTTTCAGGAGGTGATCAGTGAATTCTTTCAATGTGATTTTGCCCTTTGATTCTACAATCTCAGGGAAGTTTTCTTTCAGGATTTCCTGGAAGATAATGTTTAGATTCTTTTTTTCATCATGGCTTTCAGGAAGTCCAATAATCCTTAGATTGTCTCTCCTAGATCTGTTTTCCAAGTCAACTGTTTTTCCTAGGAGATATTTCATATTTTCTTCTAATTTTTCATTTTTTTGTTTTTGTTTGACTGATTCTTGAGAGTCATTTACTTGCATTTTTTCAATTCTTATTTTTAAAGTGTTGTTTTCTTCAGTTACCTTTTTAAGCTCCTTTTCTAACTGGCCAATTTGTTCATTGCACTCTTTTTCCACTTCACTAATTTTATTTTTCAATAAATTGGTGTCTTTTTCATATCTTTTTTGCAGGGCATCATATCCTTCTTGCAAGATATTGTATCCTTCTTGCACTGATTTCAGTTTATTTGCCCATTTATCCTCCAGCTCTTTTGAGGTTCTTTATGCAATCTTCCAGAAAGGCCTTTTGAAAAAGTGACCAGTGATGGTCTTTAATACCTTCATCTGGTATTTTATCTAAAGGAATCTCAGCATCTGGGGTCAACGCTTCTTTGCCTTGATAAAAGCTGTCTATGGTGAGAGCTCTCTTTTACTTCTTCATTTTTTTTTTTTTAGACAGCGTGGATATCTCTTTAAGGTAGGGAAAAAAAAACCGGCGGCTGAAAAGCTTTGCCCTGGGGCACTTCGGCAAGTTAACTTAAGGTGCTGGGCCGGTGGGGGCTAGGACTAAGCCCGAATTACTCTTTAAACAAGGCAAGTCTGCCAGAACACCTGCCCCCAATCAGGGCAGAGTGTCCCGAGTGCTTCAGATAAACTCCAGGTGTTTGGAATTTGGAGTTTGGAGTTTGGAATTTCTGCCAGGATGAGCTGAGCTGAGTCCCACCCTCACTTCCGGCCTACACAGGAGTTGTCTATTTATCTCTCTGTCCGAGTCAGACTAACCTGATATGAAGTTCTTCAGAAAAGTGCCCAAATATTTCTGAGTTCGTTGACTTGAAGATCAGTTCAGAGGCTTATTTTATTGTTGATTTGAGAGAATATCGGAGGAGAGGCAGAAAGTCACCTTTTCACTCCGTCATCTTGGCCAGGCATCTCAATCTACTGTACTTTTGTCTAAATATTTAAAAAAAGATTTTGTGGTTTGTGGTAGGTCTGCAAGAGATCTCAGTTCTGGGAAAGATAAAAGAGGTGAGCTATTAGATACTTCTTTAAATTAAAAGGTCACAGAATCTTAGAGAAAGGAAGGGACTTAGAATTCAGCTATTCCAACTCTCCTGTGTTGTAGATAAGGAATCTAAGTTTAACAGTGGTAATTTGTGGAAGATCATGAAGTTAGTAAATGACCCTGGACAAGTCCCTAATTTGAAAAAAAAATGGTAGCTTTTTAAAACATTTTCATTTTCATTTCTGAACACATCCCTTTCCTTCTCCTCCCATCCATTGTAACAATTTTTTAAAGAGAGAAATTCAGCAAAACTAAACAATAGAGAATTATGAGAAAATGGCAAGTGGCAGTGTTTAAGGAGGAAGAGAGTTCAAATCTCCTACAAACAACCCATTATAGTTCAAAAATGCAACTGTGTGGTACAGTGAATAGAACATTAAACCTGGAATTAGCAAGACCTGAGTTCAAATTCAACTTCTGGTAGAATTTGTATAACTTTGGACAAGTTATGTAGTTTCTGTTTGCCCTCAGTTTCCTCAACTATGGAATAGGGACAATAATAGCATCTGCTTCCAAAGACTTGTGAGGATCAAATGAGAGAATATTTGTAAAACTCCTGACATAATGCCTAGCACATAGTAATCACTTAACAAGTATTTTTTTTCCTTCCTTTCTTCTTTCCTTTCTTCTTTCTTTTTTCTGCTCTCCACAAGATTATAGGAAGATGTAGTTGGGAGAAAAAAAATAAATGCTTGGTAACAGAAATTACATTTAGTTTTTTTTTTTAAAAAGTCATATATATTCATATCAGTTCCTTCCAGAATCAGGCTCAATAAACTGATAATAAATATTACCTAATAATAGCTTATTGGTAGCATTTTTTTGTTGTTTACAAAGTACCTTTCTCTCAGTATTTCCCAATGAAAACAATGCAACCCAATTTAATTTACTAACTATTTATTATCTGTCTCTTATATACCATGGTCTATTCTAGTTTCTAGAGATACAAAGACACAAAAAACAGTCTCTACCCTCAGGAAATTTACATTTTCCTGGGGAGAAATATATATATATATATTACACACACACACACACAAAGGTCAGTAGCATGGGTGACTCAATTCATAGCTACATTAAAAAGGTGTAAGTGTGCTTGTCTAGTTTCCTATAAGAAATTATCATTTCCCAGTTTTTTTTATCTTTGCCAATCTGATGAGTATTAGTTAGTCTCACAATTTTTAAAATTTGTATTTCACTTGTTATCAGTGATTAGAACATTTAAAAATATAAGGTTGTTGATACCTTACATTTCTTTTGCCCATTCATATCCTTTGATCATTTATCTATTAGGGATTGGCTCTTAAATATTTTTATCAATTCCCAATAATTTTGGATATTAAGTTTTTATCAGATAAATTTGCTGCAAAAATTTCTCAAAAGTATTTCTTAATTATAGTTGCATTGACTTTTTTGTGCCATATATTTTCAATTCTATGTAATAAAAATTTTATCTTTTATCTTCTGTGATCTTCTTCCTCTATCCCTTGTTTACTCATATAAGCTTTCTCTGTTCATAGTTTTAAACGTTATCTCCTTCATTATACATGGCAACAACAAGACTACACAATGATCAATTCTGATGGATGTGGCTCTTTTCAACAACGAGATGATTCAAACCAATTCCAATTGTTTAATGATGAAGAGAGCCATCTACACCCAGAGAGAAGACTGTGGGAACTGAGTGAGGACCACAACATAGCATTTTCACTCTTTCTATTGTTGTTTCCTTGCATTTTTTTTCTTTCTCAGGTTTTTTTTTCTTCTTCTATTAAGAAGAAGATTTTTCTTATGCATCAAGATAACTGTATAAATATGTATGCATATATTGGATGTAACATATATTTTAACATATTTAACATGTATTGGACTACCTGCCATCTAGGGGAAGGTATGAGGAGAAGGAAGGGAAATTTTGGAACAGAAGATTTTGCAAGGGTCAGTGTTTAAAAATTACCCATGCATAGTTTTATAAATAAAAAGCTTTAATAAATATTAAAAAAATTTATTTCCTTCCCTATTCTACTTTTTTCTTTTTCTTTTTACTTTTCTATATTACATATTCATTTGGATCTTATATGAGATGTTGTCTTAAACTGAATTTCTGTTAGGCTAGAGAAAAGCCTTTGTGAGGACAAGTTGAATCCTAAAGGGATCTAGGGATTCCAAGATGCAGAGATGAGAAAGTAAACCATTTTTGGCATAGAGAAGCTTGTGTATTAGTAAAGCAATGGAAGTTATAATATTTTATATAGGGAACAGTATCAACAATCACATGAATAAATGATGCAAATCACTAATTTGGCAAGAATGTAGACTGTGTGAGGCAGAATAATTTTGGAAAGATATAATAGAGGCAGATTATAAATAGTTTTAAATGACAAACCAAAGTATTTATGTTTTACTCTAGCATTAATTAATTAATTAAAAATATTTATTGAGTGTTATGCTAAGCATTATGGATAACAAATAGAAAAGTAATACATTCCCTGTTCTCAAGAAACTCATGTTCTAATGGAGAAGACAATACACATAGGAAGTTTCAGCCTCAATTCAAATTGATAGGTCACATGGTCTTAGGTGAAGGAACAAAATTATATTAATACCCTTTCTTTAATGTCACTTTCACTGATAAAATCAAATCAGTTTCTGATGCCAAACCGTTTTTATAGTAACAAGGACTTTGGTGGCAAAAACTTTCTTTTCTGGGTTTTCAGTAGATAACACCTGCAGGAACAATTTTCATGTTGCATTCATGGTCTGAATACAGCAATAAGTATGTGAGTAAAGAGAAGGGGGTAGATGCCAGAAGTGTTGTATATATGGAATTGGAAAGACGTAGCAACTGATTGAATAAGGGGGGAAGTTAGAGTTAGGAGCAGAGGATAGTTTCATAATTGTGAAATTGAGGGATGAAATGATGGTGATGTTGTAGATAAAAAGTAAGGAATTTAATATATGGATAAGGAGAAATAATGAGTGCAAGAGATATTATTCCAATTTTACAATCAATAAAACTGATACTTTAATAACTCAAGCCTCATAATGAAAAGACCAGGTGATGAATCCAAAGTGTCTAACTTCAAATTCAAAGCTTTTTTTATACTATCTGATTCAACAATCTTTAAATGACAAAATCAAGGATAAAACAAATTCCACTAAAGCACTAAATGTGTACTTCATAAATACATTAACAAATGGGGGAAAGTATTTATTAACATTTATTGTGGTAAGTGCTGAAAATACAAAAACAAACTGTAATCCCAGCTTGTAAGGAGCTTACAATTTTTACCTTTTTTAAATTGTCAATAGTATTCTATTTTCCAAATACATGTAAACATAGTTTTCAATATTTGTTTCTGTAAGACTTTGTGTTATAATTTTTTTTCTCCCTTCTTTCCTTATCTCCTCCTTCTCCAAGAAAACAAGTAATCTGATTTAGGTTAAATACGTGCAGTCCTTTTAAACATATTTCAATATTTGTCACATTGTGTAAGAAAAATTAGACTAAAAGAAAAAAACATGAAAAAAAACAAACAAAAAGGTAAAAATGCTATACTTAGATCCACATTCAGTCTCCATAGTTCTTTCACTAGAAGTGGATATCATTTTCCATCCCAAGTTTTTTGGAATTGCTGTAAATCACTGCATTGTTGAGAAGAGCCAAGTCTATCACAATTGATTATCACATAACCTTGTTGTTATTATGTACAATGTTCTCTTAGTTCTACTCGCTTCACTCATCATCAATTCATGTAAGTGTTTCTAAGCTTTTCTGAAATCAGCCTGCTAATCATTTCCTATAAAACAATAAAATTCCATTGCATTCATATATCGTAACTTATTTAGACATTCTCCAATTGATGGGCATCCATTCAGCTTCTAGTTCCTTGCCACTACAAAAAGGGCTGTCACAAACATTTTTGTACATATGGGTCTTTTTCCCTCTTTTATGATCTCTTTGGAATACAGACCAGTGGTGACACTGCTGGATCAAAGGGTATGCACACTTTGATAGCCCTTTGGATATAGTTCCAAACTGAAGAACTTATAATTCTAACCAAAGAAGACATCACATATAAAAGAGTGGTGGTCATGGAAGGAAGTCTATGTCTGGGTAAATTGATATATAGGCAGTCAACTGACATGCCCTTTATGAAAAAATTACATTATCAATTTATTACTGTATCTAGACTAAGAGATGGGAAGTTATATATATGGTAGTAGCCAGATAGTAAGATACCCATAGTATCATAGTGATTGGTTGGGATGTGAATCTAAAACATGGTCTCAAGGCTGAAGCCAGTTAGATGAAAATGGCAATGTGCTTGTTTTCACTCATTCAGTTGATTCAGCAGTCAAGATGGCTGGACCCAAAGGCAAGAGTTTTAAGGAGATGATTAATACTCTTAGGGACTGGGAGAATGGATTCTGGAGATCAGTAGTAGAAGTACAGGCCCAATGAAATTGACATAAGTTTGGAGGAAAAAAAAGACAAACTATTTTATTGTATTTTAAAGGATTTTTATCTATGGAGAACATAATTTAACTCTTCCTTTTAATATCTCAAGAGATGAATAGAAAAAGCTATTATCTTTATTTTACAAAGAAGTAAATTGAGGTAAATAGAGGCAGTAAATTGGGGCAACTGGGTGGCACAGTGGGTAGAGTGCTGAGCTTGGAGCCAGAGAAACTTCTCTTCCTGGATTCAAATTCTGCCTCAGACAATTACTAGCTATGTGACCCTGGGCAAGTAACTTAACCCTTTTTTCCTCCATTTCTTCATCTGTAAAATAAGCTAGAGAAGGAAATGGCAAACCATTCCATTATTTTTGCCAACAAACTTCAAAAGGGATCACAAATAATCAGACATGACTGAAAAAATGACTGAACAACAACTTGAAGTATTTCCTAGTTCACAAGCTGATTAGTAGTCAAGAATATAACCTTAATCCCATTGAATACAAAGTCCACAGCATGTTTCTGTTCCGTCCTATGGCCCCAATTCATGTATTTCCTTCAGCAGGTACTTATTAACCAGTAGAATGCCTTAGAATTTGGGTGTTTTATAGGGAGTGGTAATATTTATGGGACTTATATGCTCTAGTAATTTTTTGTTGCTATGATTGGAAACATAAAAGAAGGAAACTTAAAAAGGAAAAGAAGTCCTAAGGAAGAAATGAGAAACATACCTTTCTCCCTTCTTTGCAGAGGCAGGGAATTATCGATGTAAAACATTGCGCACATTGCCAGGTTCAGAAGATACATTGTTTAGTTCTTTTTATTTTATTTTATTTTTCAATTAAGCATTTAGTTTTTCTTCCTCCAAATTTCCCCAACCTTAAAAAAAACAACAACAATTCAACAACAACAAAATGAAAACAAAAATTCTTGAAAAAAATATTAGTCAAACAAAACATGTTTTCACATTGACCATGACCAAAAACAAATTTCTTATTTGAAAGTTGAGCTTATCACTCACTTCTCTGTTAGAAGGTGGGTAATATTCTTTATTTTTTTTTAATGCTGCTAAAATTACTGCACAATAGTATGCATAGATAGATAGATAGATATAGATAGTTGTTGTTGAGTCATTTTCAGTTGAGTCTGACTCTATGACCCTATTTGAGGTTTTCTTCCCAAAGATATTAGGGTGATTTGCCATTTACTTCACCAGCTCATTTTATAGGCAAATAGGGTCACATGGCTACTAAGTATTTGAAATTTGAACTCAGGAAGATGAGTCGTCATGACTCCAAGTCTGTCATTCTATTCATTGTGCTACTTAACTGCATACATACACACATGTACAAATATGCCTATATGTACATGCATATATGTGTATGCTTGTATAAGTATATGCATATGTATATTCTTCATGTATGTATAGATAAGCATACATATATATATAATACACATAATCACACACATATATTTAATCTGTTTAATTATTCCAATTTACGGGTACCCTCTCAGATTCTTTGCTACCTCAAAAAAAGATTTATAAATAATTTATACATCCTTAGAGTTTATTTTCTTTGGATAATCTCTCCCTAATCTATGTTCACTCTAATTCCTCCTCCCTTTTCTCCCCTTTCTCTCCTGTTACTCTGCTGAGTAAAATTTATTTCTGTATTCAACTGGCTATGTGTGTGTGTGTGTACACACATGTGCATTTTTCTTTCTTTCGAACAGTTCAAATGAGAGTAGTTTCCAGTGGTAACCACACCTTTCAACCCTATTCTTATTTGTAGAGTTGTGTTTTTGTCTACCCACATTGTGTGAGATAATTTCATCCAATCTTCATTTCTTTTCCCTACCAATATATTCCTCTTCCTTTCTTTCCATTCTTTCTTTAAGATTATCAAAACATAACAAAACCATTCCTAGGCCTTTTTAATAGAGTCCCTTCTATCAACCCTGATAACAGGGTTCAAAGGATACAGATATATTATCTCTCTCTTTTTTTTTCTTCTGAGGCAATTGGGGTCATGTGACTTGCCCAGGGGTTACACAGCTAAGAAGTGTTAAGTATCTGAGGCCAAAATTGAACTCAGGTCCTTCTAACTTAAGGGCTGGTGCTCTATCCACTGCACACCTAGCTGCACCTAGATATATTATCCCTTTGTATTGAAAGGAAGCAGTTTATTCTTTAGTACTTTATCATTGTTCATTCATGTATCTTTTTAAGCTTCTCTTCACTCCTGTGTTTGTATTTCGAAGTGCCTTTACAACTCTAATATTTCCAGAATTTCTAGACTTGGAAGTTCCTTATTTCATTAAAGATTCATTTTTCTCTATAATGATATTTTACTTAGTTTCGCCAGGCAAGTTTTTCTTGGTTATAAGTTCATATCCTTTGCCTTTGCCTCCTAAAATACCACATTTTACAATTGTATAGTAGTGACTGCTAAGTCATATGTGATCCTGAGTGTAGCTCCTCAATACTTGAATTCTTTTTTTCTGGCTTCTTGCAATATTGTTCCTTTAACTTGGAAGCTCTGGATTTAGATTATGATGTTCATTTTGAGGTTTCTTTTAGGAAGTGACTAGTATATTCCATCTGTTTTCACTTTGTCTTCTGATTCTAAGAGATCTGGGAAGTTTTCTTTTGAGATTTCTTGAAATATGATCCTGAGGCTCTATTTTTGGTCATTGCTTTCAAATAGTCTTAAAGTTTTTTTTTCTCTTCTCAATGTTTTCCAGATCAGTTACTTTTGCCATGAGAACTCATAAATTTTCTTCTATTTTTTTCAGCCTTTAAATTTTTTTTAGATGGGGGAGAAAGGGGTAGGGCCAAGATGATGGAGAGGAACTTATCTGGCCTCTCCCCCAAATCTCTCCAAAAACCTTTAAATAATGCTCCAAAACAAATCTGGAGAAGCAAAATCATTTTCCAACCCAAGACAACTTAAAAGTTTGTCAGGAAATATCTGTCAAACCAGGGTGAGAGTAAAGCACAATCTAGTGCAGGCTATGTCACTGCTTACTGGGCCCCAGCAAATTAAGATCAGGTCTTGGGAAGTGAATGAATCAGCAGCTGTAGGGGCTGCCTCCAGAGCTCTTGGCCTAAAAGATAGTAAGGGAATTGAATAAATGGTCAGAAGGAAGTTATAGGGGTCTCTTTGCTAACACTGCAGACACAACTCTTGCTTTGCCATTCTCAGATCCAAATCACAGTCCTGAGAGGCAGTACTAGCACATCAAAACTTTTTGCCACAGTAGAGTGGGGACCCTCATCACAGTTCCAGGGCAGAAAAGAGTGCTTGTGATTACTCACAGATTAGAACACGTCAGGAGAGTAATAAACACACTTCTTTTTTAGTTCATAACGAAAACTTTAGAGGGCCTGAGAAGTATCTCTAAAAACAGTTGCACCATACCCCCTGAAACTTGGGACACTTCACCCTCCACACTGGAAGCAGAGCCCCACTTTAGCAAAGAGTTAAAAGTCAAATAGACTGGAAAATGAGCAAATAACAACCCAAAATTATCACTATAGAAAGATACTATGGTGGCAAGGAAGATCAAAACACTAAGAAGACAGCAAAGTCAAAATCTCTACATCCAAAGTCTCCAAGAAAAATATGGATTAGTCTCAGGCCATGGAAAAGCTCAAAAAGAATCTTTTTTTTAAATTAAAGCTTTTTATTTGCAAAACATATGTATGGGTAATTCCTAAACATTAACCCTTACAAAGCTTTCTGTTACAAATACCCCCCACCCCAGTCCTCACCTCTCCCTTAGATGGCAGGAAACCTACTACATATTAATTATGTTAAAATACTTGACAAATCGAATATATGTATACATATTTCCACACTTATCTTTCTGTGCAAGAAAAATCGTATCTACAAGAAAAAAAATCAGAGAAAGGAAACACAATGCAAGCAAACATCAATCGAGAGCATGAAAATGTTATATTGTGGTCCACATTTCATATCCCTCTCTCTGGGTGTATATGGTCTTCTTCAGTGAACAATTGGAAATGGTTTGAAGCATTTCATTGTTGAAGAGAGCCATGTCCATCAGAATTGATCATCATATAGACTTCCGGGGGGTGGAGCCAAGATGGCATAGTGAAAACGTGACTCTCTGCATCCTCCTCCAACCTCCTCTCAAACCAACAATAAAATAAGCCTCTGAACTGATCTTCAAGTCAACGAATCCAGAAATATTTGGACCCTGCTCTCTGAAGAACTTTATATCAGGTTTGTCTAACTCAGACAGAGGGATAAACAGCAGACTCGGGTGTAGGCCAGAATTGAGGGTGGGACTCAGCTCAGCTCATCATGGCAGAAACTCCAAACTCCAAATTCCAAAGACCTGGAGTTTATCTGAGGCACTCAGGACACTCTGCCCTGATTGTGGACAGGTGTTCTGGCAGACTTGCCTTGTTTAAGGAGTAATCTGATTTAATCTTAGCCCCCACCTGCCCAGCACCTTAAGTTAATTTGCTGAATTGCCCCAGGGCAAAGATTTTTTGCCAGCCTTAAAGAGACATTCCTGTCTAAAAAAAAAAATGAAGAAGCAAAAGAAAGCTCTCACCATAGACAGCTTTTATCAAGAGAAAGAAGTGATGACCCCAGATCCTGAGGTTCCTTTAGACAAAACTCCAAAGGAAGTTATTAAGGACCATCACTGGTCCCCTTTTCAAAAGGCCTTTCTGGAAGATTGCATAAAGAACCTCATAAGAGAGCTGGAGGATAAATGGGAAAATAAATTGAAATCAGTGCAAGAAGGATATGATGCCCTGCAAAAGAGATATGAAAAAGACACCAATTTATTGAAAAATAAAATTATTGAAGTGGAAAAAGAGTGCAATGAACAAAAGAATTCAATTGGCCAGTTACAAAAGGAGCTTAAAAAGGTAACTGAAGAAAACAACACTTTAAAAATAAGAATTGAACAAAGGCAAGTGAATGACTCAATAAGACTTCAAGAATCAGTCAAACAAAAACAAAAAAATGAAAAATTAGAAGAAAATATGAAACATCTCCTAGGAAAAACAACTGACTTGGAAAATAGATCTAGGAGAGACAATCTAAGGATTATTGGACTTCCTGAAAGCCATGATGAAAAAAAAGAATCTAAACACTATCTTCCAGGAAATCCTGAAAGAAAACTGCCCTGAGATTGTAGAATCAGAAGGCAAAATCACCATTGAAAGAATTCACCGATGACCTCCTGAAAGAGACCCCAAAATTAAGACCCCAAGCAATATTGTGGCTAAATTTCAGGACTATAGCACCAAGGAAAAGATTCTGCTAGCAGCTAGAAAGAAACAATTCAAATACCGAGGATCAATAATTAGAATCACACAGGATCTGTCAGCCTCCACATTGAAGGATCAAAGGGCCTGGAACCAGATATTCCGAAAGGCAAAGGAACTTGGATTACAGCCAAGAATAACCTATCCAGCTAGAATGAGCATTATCCTCCAGCGAAGAAGATGATCATTCAATGATATAGGTGAATTTCACCTATTTCTAATGAAAACCCAGATCTGAACAAAAAATTTGACCTCCAAACACAGAACTCAAGAGAAGCATAAAAAGGTAAAAAGGAAAGGACTCTTGAGAACTTTATTTCTACTATGGGGATACTTAAAGTTTGAGGGTATACTTAACTAGATATTACTTTGATAATATGAAAAAGAGAACTAGAGGGGAAAGGGTTGTCATACTGGGGAAAAGAGGGAAAAGGTGTTAAAATAACATCTAAAAAAGGAGGTAAAAACAAGGTAAAATCACATGAAGAGGCAAAGAAAACCTATTATAATTGAGAGAAAGAGGGGAGGGAGATGAGCATTGTGTAAATTTTACTCTCATCAGGTTGGGTTCTAAAAGTGTATATATCAGACACTTGATTTCACATAAAAACTTGTCTGTTGCTAGAGGGAAGTGGGAGGGAAAGGAGGAAAAAGAAAGGGATAAACTATTAGAAGGGAAAATAGAAGAATAAGGGGAAAGGAGTTTAAAAAAGGGGGGAGGGGATCTAAAGGGTGGTGGATTGCTTGGGAGAGGGGGTCATCAAAAGCAAAGTACTGAGGAGGGAGGAAGGGAGAAAGGGGAAAGGAAAGGGGAAAACATAACTTGGGTAAATAAGATGGCAGGAAATAAAGAATTAGTTATTCCAACTGTGAATGTGAATGGGATGAACTCTCCCATAAAGCGGAAGCGGATATCAGACTGGATTAAAAACCAGAATCCCACAATATGTTGTCTAGAAGAAACACATCTAAAACACAGTGCACATATAGGATGAAGGTAAAAGGCTGGAGCAGAACCTATTATGCTTCAGGTGAACAAAAAAAAGCAGGGGTAACAATCCTTATCTCAGATCAAGTAAAAGCCAAGATAGATCTAATCAAAAGAGATAAGGAAGGTAACTATATTTTATTAAAGGGTACCATAGATAATGTAGCAATATCAATACTAAATATATATGCACCAAGTGCAATAGCATCCAAATTCCTAGGAGAGAAATTAAGAGAGATGCAAGAAGAAATAGACAGCCAAACTATACTAGTGGGGGATCTCAACCTTGCTCTCTCAGAATTAGATAAATCAAACCACAAAATAAACAAGAAAGAAACTAGGGAGATAAACCAATTGTTAGAAAAGTTAGGCATGATAGATCTATGGAGAAAGTTGAATGAAGACAGTAGAGAGTTTACTTTTTTCTCAGCAGTCCATGGAACCTATACAAAAATTGACCATGTGTTAGGGCATAAAAACCTCAAAATCAAATGCAGAAAGGCAGAAATAGTAAATGCATCTTTTTCAGATCATGATGCAATAAAAATCACATGCAATATAAGGCCAGGAGAAAATAAACCAAAAGTTAATTGGAAATTAAATAATCTAATCCTGGAGAATGAATGGGTGAAAGAGCAAATCATAGACACAATCAATAATTTCATCCAGGAGGATGACAATAAGGAGACAACATACCAAAATTTGTGGGATACGGCCAAAGCGGTTATAAGGGGCAATTTTATATCTCTAGATGCTTACTTGCATAAAATAGAGAAAGAAAAGATCAACGAATTGGGCTTATTATTAAAAAAACTAGAAAAAGAACAAATTAAAAACCCTCAATTAAATACCAAATTGGAAATTCTAAAAATAAAAGGAGAAATTAATAAAATTGAAAATAAGAAAACGATTGAATTAATAAATAAAACTAAGAGTTGGTTCTA